>OV049926.1:113453431-113660028 GCA_920104205.1 Eupeodes latifasciatus
TAGCAAAATGGTTCATGCCTTTACAAACGTGACATCTCTGCCCGAGCGCTGGACATTTGACTCGGTGGTTCCAGTTTCCACATCGTTCACACCTTTTGTTGGATTGTTTCGTGTTGACATTCGGATTTGAGTTGCTGGTGGAGGAGGTGTGTTTGACGTTCTGCCTTTGCCTGTGTTGCTGCTGCTTGTTGTTCTTGACGATTGGTGGTCCGCTATTGCCAGACTTCTGGATGTAGTTGATTTGACTTTCAGAGTTAATGGTGACTGTTGACATCTCCTGTGACTGAGATTGACTAAGCACATATGATTTAGCGCGCTTTTCTGCTGTCTCCAGTGTAAGGTCGTCGATGTCAAGTAGCAAACGTCTCAACTTGTCATCATTTAAACCAATTATGAAGACATCTCTGACCATTGCATCCTGAAGTGTACCATATTCACAAGCTCTAACCAATTCCTTCAACTGAGTCAAGAATTGATCCATGGTTTCAGCTGTTTTTTGTCTTGCAGATAGGAATTTATAACGCTCAAATACAATATTGGTTCTGGGTGCACAATACTCATCAAATTTCTTTTTAACCTCATCAAATTTAAGATTTTTGGGAAACGTGTTATAAATTCGAAGACCATCGTCACCTATATACGACAAAATGGCGGTGATTTTTCTTTCGTCCTCTCGAATTCCAATGAGGTCCAGAAAAATCTCGAGTTTTTGCATCCAGAACTTCCATGCGGCAATGAGATTTGGCTGATTAAAACTCATTTCTTTTGGTGGTCTTGCCCCAAATGAAAACTCCATGATTCTTTCGGCTTGTCTTAGACTTTGTTGGTTACTCGGATCTGGCGGTACTGTTTGACTGCCTGAGTCCATTAAATTTGACGATTTTTCTTCAACAATTGTTTGTTGCAATAGAGTTAAATCAATTGTTTCTTCAAAATCAAGTAATATTCCTGAGTCTGAAATTGATTTTTCGCTGTCCAGTTTTGACACGTGGTAGGTACCTATAGATGTAGGTTAGGTGGATTACCGACACTGATAAGTTAGAATTTGAGAATGACGATAGGTTTACACAATGACTTATTATTTTTTGACTTTATTCTGAGTAATAATAATTTGCTCGTTTTATTTAATTTTTAAATTATAGACTTAATTTTTTAATCGACTATGGTTCTTTGACTGACATCTGACACCATGTTGTGGTTAGTCATATTAAAAGACAAGAGATGTTCGTTCATCGAGATCTGTTTATTGACTGACTTAATTCAAGTTTTACATTAGCGTTATTTAAAGTTAAGAGAGAGTTAGATTTTACAAATTAAGTATATACAACAAGGAGAAAGCCTCAAGATTCATGTGGTATTACAAAGGGCCAACAATTGGCCTTAATATCAATATGTTTACTTCATCCCGGATAGTCAAATTCAACCTTACCCAAAAATCCAAAAAAACGTTGGTACGAAAAAAAGTTGGATTAAGATCGTAGAATTCTTGGGTACTTTATGTTAGGTTCAATACTATGATTCTAAATACCATGTTTTTTTAAGTTAAGTTTAAGCCAATGAACAGAATTATTTAAAAAAAAAAAAAAAACAAATTTAAGCATGAAATAATAATAATTTATTTCTAAAAAAGAATAACTAAAAATCTGGTTTTAAATTGTTTTCGAAAATTTCGTCCCCCTTTTTGCTATTTGGTTGATTAACAAAAATATTATTCGAACGAGTACCGCTAAATAAAAACAAAGAAAATAGATAAAGGGCTAAGAGTTGAATGTGAAAAGAACAAAATTTTTGATATTTCAACATTTTACAATCGCAATATTTTGGTATGTGATGCTTGTTTTGAAAAGTTCACGAAACAATATTTTTCAACAGCATTGCTTTTTGAGAGTTAAAATGAAAAATGGATAACTTTTTCTGCTCGCATGAGATTTTTGGTAACTTTTTGTCTTAATAACTTTCCATAAGAATCGGTCCAATTTGTCAAATCGAAAATTTCGACATTTCTCGACGTTTCAAGGGTCCTAGAGTATAAATAAAAGATTTTTGTAGAGATGGTGCGTGCGTGTGTACGTATGTATGTTCGTAAGGCCTTACGTCGGGAGATTTTTTGTCGTCCATATCTCAAAAACCAGATATCGACTTCTAATAAACTTTGATATACAAATAATAATGCAGAAAGGACTCTCAAAAAAATTGAGTGGGTGGTTTTCTTACCATAAAATAAATAAAAACCCTGAACCCAAAATATCTCGCGAACCAATAACGCTAGCGACTTTAATTAAATTTTGTATTATGTATTGTAACGTGATACCAAACTAATAAAATTTTGAACAAAATTAAACTACAGGTTTTTTTATAAATCAAAAAAACTAAACAAAAATATAATTGTCACCTTAAATATGTTACGAACAAAAAATGAAGAATAACGTTTTTGATATCTGGTAAAATTTTGAAAAAAAAAACAATACTAAAAGTTGAAAAAAAATTGTCGACTTAAATATCTTTTTAAAAATTTAAGATATTGGCTTCAAAATAATTTCATCTTTAAAAAACTATAGTTTTCAATATTCAGTAAAATTTTGGGAACGATCGAATCGATAGTTTTCTTACAAAAAATAAAAACATTACTAATACTTGGTAAAATTGATTTTCGACTCAAATATATTTTCAAAGATTAAAAATATTGACTTTAAATTTGTATTTTGAATCCATTACAGGGGTTTAGTTTAGTTTATTTATAAAGCTTACACAGTAAGATAACAGATATCTTATAAATTTGTGAGACCCAAAGACTTAACTTTAGATAACAATTCAAAATTTTAAAAAATACAAAAAAAATAATATAAAATAAAATCAAATAAAAAAAAATAAAAAACAGTAATTCATCGATAAAATATTATTTGACTTGGAAACAAGGGAATAATAGAAATAGAAGAAGAAAAAAAAGAGAAAAAGATAGCTAGAGTTAAGAAGAGAAGATGAGCTAAGTTAAGCTAGTTGCTTTGGTTATAGAACAGATTTTAATACTTTTTTGGAAAATGTGCATATCACTTATATCCCGCAGATGAGTAGAAAGTAAGTTCCAGAGGCAACATGTAGCGATGAAAAATTGCCTTTCCGAGGTCAAACACGAAAAGCGTCGCAAAATTTCCGATGTCGATCTGTTCGATGTTGACATTTTGATTATTTCCAAAGACATAAGCTGGTGAACGTGTTTTCAAGATTTTAAAAAAACAGTATCAATGTTCGCAGCTTCAGGAAGTCATTTAAAGGCATATTAAGGAGAATCTCTTGCAAATGTGAAACATGGTCGTACCTTCCTACCTATTAAAGGCTATGTTTAATTTATTTTTGCTGATGGAATCGCAGTTGTAAAAAATTTCGCATCCATGAGTGAAAACAGGTATTACTAGGATCCTTGCTAGCATTAGTCTGGTTTTAAATGGTCCACATCATTCTAAACGTTCCAAAAGTTTAACCTATCAATTGGTTGATGTGATCATTCCAGGTCAATGTTCTATTGAAGATTACAACTAGATTTTAACTGGAATTTACGAATTCTAATGGGTTCTCCTTTAGAATTATGGAAGGAAAGTATGTTAAATCTAATTCTTTTCTTGATGTAACCAGGCATTTCAATTTGCTTGCGTTGAGAATCAACCCATTGCAAGACGCCCAGTTTTTCTAGTTCTTGATTCAGGGTGAAAGCGCAGTCGTCAATTAAACCCAAAGGACAGCTTTTATAAATTTGAATGTCATCGGCATTGTTTTGATACTTCATTTATAGTGAAACCGATTTCATTCACATATAATGAAAATAGAAGGAGGGATAAAATTGATCCTTGGGGAACTCCTTGTTGGATCGGGAAGGAATCGGAGAGATTCTCATTTAAGAAAACGGCTTGTTTTCTATCATCAAAAAGGAAGAAAGCAGTTTAATAGCTTTTGTAGATATGTTTTATGCAAAAACAATGTATCAAAAATCATTTCAACCAACAAAAGGGGAGAGTACGATAACTTAGGCGACAAAGTTTAATGACGGATTTGTATGGAACAGTTAAAAACAAGCATTTTTTACTATGGGAAGGGGGGTCTATCTCCCCCCGTTTAGGCGGTAGGGGCAGTTAAAAAAAATATGTACATTAAATGGAAAAAAAATAATTAAAAAATAACGGTAATACCCTCAATTAAGTGTTATACCTTTTTTTAAAGCCAACACTTTTGTCTATTAGCTTGCTTTTAAATCAAGTCAAAACTATGCATAGTTTTTGAAAAAAATTGTCTTAAAGTCAAAATTTGTGCAAAAAAAAGTTAAAAAAAAGGTTTAAAGTGTAATTTTTCAAAACTTTCAAATTATTTACTGTTTTTTTTTTTTGGAATTCATTGCTCTTATTTGTTTTTTATCAAAAACTGAAAACTAGATGACTTTATGTCTTCTAGTTCTTGAGAAAATTGAAAATTACCAAAATAAATATTTTAATTAAATTACTTTTTCCTTGCTTAAGTATTAACGTAGTCTTATTTTGATAGTAATAATCGAATATGGATTAAGATACACCTAGGGTAAATTAATTTTTCTTAAATCCAACTTATTTAAATGCAAAAGAAACTTTGCATGCACCCCATCTTGCACCCTCCCCACCTTGCACACACTCCAACTTGCACCCACCCCAAATCCTATAGTGTGCCCAAGCAGGGGGGTTGCAGGGGGGCAGCATGCCCCCCCCTTACAGATGCCACTGTTGCATACACCCAAATTCGCGCACACCTTACTGTTGCATAAACCCAAACACGCATTACGCATACGCAAATACCATTATTATATTACTATCAAAATAAGACCACTCAAGCAAAAAAGAAGAATTAAATTAAAATAGTAGTTGTGGTTATTTTCAATTTTCTCAAAAACCAAAAGACATAAAATCATCTAGTTTTCAGTTTTTGATCAAAAACAAATAAGAGCAATAAATTCTGAAATAAAAACAATGGTAGATAATCTTGAAGTATTGAAAAAGTTACACTTTAAACCTTTTTTTATCTTTTTTTACTCAAATTTTGAGTTTAAAATTAAATTTTTTTTTTCAATTTTCTCAAAAACTAAAAGACATAAAATCATCTAGTTTTCAGTTTTTGATCAAAAACAAATAAGAGTAATAAATTCTGAAATAAAAACAATGGAAGATAATCTTGAAGTATTGAAAAAGTTACACTTTAAACCTTTTTTTAACTTTTTTTACTCAAATTTTGAGTTTAAAATTAAATTTTTATTTTCAATTTTCTCAAAAACTAAAAGACATAAAATCATCTTGTTTTCAGTTTTTGATCAAAAACAAATAAGAGTAATTAATTCTGAAATAAAAACAATGGTAACAATCTTGAAGTATTGAAAAAGTTACACTTTAAACCTTTTTTTAACTTTTTTTACTCAAATTTTGAGTTTAAAATTAAATTTTTCGAAAACTACGCATAGTTTTGACTTGATTTAAAAACTGGCTAATAGAACAGAATGTTGGCTTTAAAAAAATGTATACAACTTAATTGTAAGTATCACCGTTATTTTTTAAGAATTTTGTTCCATTTTAAGTAATAATTTTTTTAAATTGCCCCTCCTGCCTAAACGGGGGGAGATAGACCCCCCCTCCCATAGTAAAAAATGCTTATTTTTAACTGTTCTAAAAAATTCTGTTATAATATCTTGTCGCCTAAGTTATCGTACTCTTGCCCAACAAAACTATGCATCATATAAAAAAATACATTTTGGAAAAATGATCGTAGTATCTTGCCAAACTGATCAAAAGACCGATGACATTTAAAATGTTACTTTCTGTTTATAGTCAGCCTGATATCACAACGGACGGTTTCTTCAGACGGCCAGCAACGTACCGTTATAATATTGGCACGAGATCTTAAACAACCTATTTTTAAGGGTTGTACAATTTAATAGTTTTCAATTTGCTAAATATTTAATAATATACTAAAGGAGTCCAAAATTTTAAACCTTTCTTTTCGTTTTGCTAACTGGCCTTTATTAAAAAAAAAACGGGCATAAAAGCATGTCTAAAAAGTAACAGTTCGTAAAAATAAACAAAGCAAATACTAAGTTTAACGCTCCTATTAATTCGAATTCTCAACTGCTGACTGGGCCATTCCATCCACTGCTCTTATAAGATGTACAGATGCCATATGGATTTAGCAAATTCCTAAAAGTTAAAATAGCCATTCATAAATCATCTTTAAAGCTTAGTAAATTGCCAAAAATTACTTTAACATATTACTAAATTGTTTAAAATTTTGCGCCATTATGTTCTACATGTATAAGTTCGTTTCTTTGACTGCTGATGCTGATGCTCACTTCTTAGCAATAATATTCAACCAAAACATACATACATATATTGAGATCTTGTGCGCCTAACAATATGTTATAAAAAATATTTGTTTCATGTTCCAACATTCTTGATCACCATCATTAAAAGCTTTTTGATGACATCATGTTTGCCTTTAAAAGTTCAGTTCATCTAAGTGAGTTGAATAGAATGAAGCTTTTGAAAAAATGATGTATCCAATACCTATAGATGTTGTTTGGCTTAAGTATCTGGTGCGTTTAGTGGCGGAAATGGTATTGATTGATTATTATTTAAGCTTTAATGGTCAAGATAAAAAAAACTCAGGGCACTCAGCTAGGTCGCTTAATCTCTATGGTAAATGATTCAATTGTATAATAGTATTATTTATGGGAAAATCAGAACTATAAACATCATTTGAATTCTTACCTTGAGACATATGTATGTATACATATAATTAAAAAAAAATACTACCTTCACGTGAAAAAGATCTTAAATATAATATTAATGTAGCAAAAATAGGAAATAGGTTTCATTTGTTTTTAAAACTTTTTTTTAGTGAAATAATAAAAGAGTCGTTAAACTTTATTAGCTTTTATCAAGGAAACCGAAAGGAATACGTACATATTTATATAGCCCGCACATAAAACAAAACATTTTAATGGTTACTTATAGATACCTACATAAACAAAATAAAATTTGATCCTTAAAAAATGCCATTAAACAATTTCAGCCTAGTGTTCGTTATCATGATACATCTTTTATAATTTATCGCAAGTGGTTACGTGCCGAAGATGAATTGGCCTTTCCCACTATCCACAAATACGTTCAAACGAGCGTTAAAGCCGATGATAAAATCACAAAGCCCGACTACTACCTCACTGACAGTGAATGCACGTACTCGAATCAAATGGAAAAACGCATAGATCAAGATGCGGTTAACCGAAATAAGCGAAAATCACGACGTCGAACACGATCATTAGAAAAACGCAAACTAACAAATACAAACGCTGCAGATGACGTCACTGAACGATTTATAGCAACCAAAGTCAATGGTATTAAACACGAGAAAGATGTAGGTGGCGGTGACGGTGACGGTATCGACGGCGATATCGATGGGCTGAGTTCGCGTGCAACCGAAAATAAAATCAGCATTCGCGTTGAAACAAGCGATGATGTTGTAAGGGTTCACCAACAACAAAGTCAACGCCACAAACTACGCATTATTGAAGCAGAAAAGCATGGAACCCAGAAACAGTCGGGGCAATCTGAGACGAGTGCTGATGAGTCAGACAATGATTTTGGATCAAAAAGTAGTTGCTATGATATCATTGTGGTAGACCAAGGACGGGAATCTCAAAACCAACAATCTCAAACGGATTTCACTGCTGTGGATGTGCACTCAGAGCCACGACCGCTATCAGGGCTTCAAAGAAGTTCAAGACTTATTATAACTGAACCATGTGATGTGAAGGATACCAAAGAATCCGTACCTGTAATTAGTGATAAGGATAAATTAAGGAGTACTCTTATGGAGAGGCAGATTTCGTGTACAAGTGATGAAAGCGCTTCCTCAGAATCGTATTCACTTGCGGACTCTCCATCTTATGCAGCTATTGGAAGAGGAACTTCTTTGCGAAGTAGTGCAACTAGTGCTTCATCGTCAAATTATTTTGCCAGTGACCGAGCAAGTGAAATGGATAATTTATCGGTCTTTGAATCTAGCAGTTCACTACAGGTAAGATCTTTCTTTTAATGTTGAATTGCTCCAAATTCAAACTTAGACTTAAACATTTATAAAACCCAAAACGAGAGAGAAATATATTGAAGGCATTTTTAAAGCAACTTTTAACTTTTACCAACAACAAACTGAAAAGACAATAAAATTATATTCTAACTGAAACATTTCAATATTTTTGCATTTAACTCCATTTTTTCTTAATTTAAAGTTGAATTTTTAACAAACGAAACGTTTAGGTATTTCGAACTGATTTGCACCAACGAAATTGAGCAATTTATTAAACAAGGAGGTAGTTACTAATTATTAAAATTAAAAGTAAAATTCAATGTCTTAGGATTGTTTTTGGAGTCTCATAATATTTTTAACTCATAACAAAATTAACCCCTAAAGATCATACCATTTTATATTCTACAATGTTTTGCACACAACGTCAAGAACTACGTTACAACGAGTTCTTTAATTTAATAGCTGTCATTTTACATTTTAGTTAAAAAAGGTGTTCGTTTAAGTTAAGTTAAGTGATCTGCAAGAAGTTAAATTAAAAATTTAACAATAATTAACCATTAAAATTCACCAAAAGCCCTCTCAATCTTTCAAAATACGTGCCCGATTCGACATCTTTCTGTCCCGTTTGTGTAGATTCATAAATTTGTGAATAGACCGAACAACCATGTTACAAGTCAGAATCCTTTCCGCCAAAATCGGACAATACTAAAACAATGTCAAAGCAGCTAGCTTAATAAGATATTAATATATTAAAGACTAATATGGGCTATAAAAATGCAAACAATCTTCCTCACGGCGCGGCGGCGTCATTATACTGGCAGGAACTTGGCTAAACAGCTCTTTGTTCTTTTGGAATCAAAAGATGAAATTTTGATCGTAGGCGACTTTAACCTACCACACCTGAATTGGGTTAAAATTGATGACGGTAACTTCTACGTTCCTGTTAATGCGGCAAGCAATATTGAGCATATATTAATTGATGGTACGTCTTTATGTAGATTGAGCCAGTTCAACGGAGTGAAAAATTGTGTAGACCGAACACTTGATCTAGTATTCTTCTCCGAAACCGTGAGTGCTGAAACTGCAATATTAGCTTCAGCTGTTAAACTAATAGATGAAGATCGATATCATCTCGTATTCAATATTGCGCTTAACTTAAACCTATGTATATTCTCCATATCATAACGCTATTATAACAGACTTGAATTTAAATGAATTATAACTATAATTTTACAGAACTTTTTAATTTGTTATGTACCATTGACTGGCATCAATAATTTTTAATTGCAATATTAATGATAAGTGTAACATTTTTTATAATACTGTACTATTCGGCTTGGTCCGATAATTAAAACTTATTCACACTTCGTAAATAAAAACACAAATTTTCTTTATTTAAATCGATATAAACTTATTTATTGAACACTCAATTATTACGTTTCAAACACAGTCTTTACTTTTCAAACACAGTCTTTACTTTACAGCAATTCACAATCCATAATGAACCGCTTCGCTTCCAAGCGCCTATTTATATACCTACAATCGGTTCGAGAATCTATGAGGTTGTTCTCGATGCTTAACGAAGTTCTCCATTGTATCACTAGATGCTTACCCCTTTCGAGGTTCTTGTATGCGCTGAATGAGTTCCCCTCTAAGCCACTAGATGTTTCTCGATGCTTAAGAAGCGAGTTCTCCTATTAGCCACTAGAGGTTTCTCGATGCTTAAAGAAGCGAGTTCTCCTATTACTACCACTAGATGTTGCCCCGTATTATTGAAAGAGATAAAGAGTGTATACACATTACATTGCCGAATTTTATTTCGCTCGGCAGTCTGATGTTCCTTCCCATCAAAATCTCAGACGGTTTATGGCCAGTTGAGCTTTGTCTTGCACTTCGATACGCCATCAAAAACAGTGGAATGTGTCGATCCCAATCTCGCTGGTTGTCGTCCACAACTTTGCAAAGATGTTCCTTCAGGGTTCGGTTGAATCGTTCGACCATGCCATCAGATTGTGGGTGAAGTGGTGTTGTTCTTGTCTTCTTGATGTCAAGAAGCCCACAAACTTCCTGAAATATGTTTGATTCAAAATTCCTTCCCTGGTCGGAATGCAGTTCTAATGGAACGCCGAATCTGCTCACCCAGTTGAAGACAATTTGGTCTGCGACTGTTTTGGCTTCTTGATTTGGAATGGCGTATGCTTCAGGCCACTTGCTGAAGTAATCCATGACGACCAGAATATAACGATTTCCATTATTTGTTTCCGGAAATGGACCCGCCACGTCTACTGCAATCCTTTCGAAGGGTGCTCCGACATTATACTGCTGCATTTGGCTGTGGTTCTTTTTGTTCGGGCCTTTGGTGGCAGCACAGGTATCACATTTTCGGCACCACTTCTCGACATCTTCCCTTGCATGTAGCCAGTAAAATCGTTGTCGAACCTTTTCTAGCGTCTTGTTCACTCCTAGATGACCTCCCGAAACTCCACCATGCATCTCTCGCAGAACATCCATAACCTTCGACCTCGGTAAGACTAGCTGCATTACATAAGACTTTCCATCTGCTGATTCCCATTTACGACTTCTATCGGAGATATCAGCCCATTCTGGTTTTTCCTGGTGTTCCTTCCAAGCGAGGATGGGTTCGATATCTGAGTCTTCTTGTTGAGCCTTCCTCAACTCGTCGTTGCTCCAGCCATAAATGGGATCGGCTCTGGTTCGTTGGACAGTAACCACTTCTTTTTCTTCTTGTCGTCTACAATGCTTACAGTCTTGTTTACATGGTCTCCGAGACAGTGCATCTGCATTTGAGTGAAGCTTTTCCTTGCGATGTTGAATTTCGTAATCGTACGTCTGCAGCCTCTCAATCCACCTTGCCACTTGACCCTCTGGATTCTTGAAATTCAAAAGCCAGTTAAGTGCTCCATGGTCAGTTCGGAGAAGAAACTTCTGTCCATAGAGATACTTATGGAAGTGCTTTGTTGCCAAAATCAGTGCAAGAAGTTCTCTTCTGGTCACACAATAATTTCTTTCCGACTTCGAGAGTACCTTGCTGTAATAGGCAATCACCTTTTCTTCGCCATTATGCACCTGCGATAGTACAGCACCTATCCCGACATTGCTCGCATCAGCATCAATTATGAACGGTTTTCCTGGAGTTGGGTAGGTCAGCACTGGTGCATTACACAAGCGTTGCTTGAGCTCTTGAAAGCTGCGCTCGCATTCACCTGACCATCTAAACTGCTTTCCCTTTTCCGTTAGCTGATGTAGACTCTTGGCGATTCCAGCAAAGTCCTTCACAAAGCGCCTATAGTAGGTGGCTAGACCCAGAAAGCTTCGGAGTTGGTGTTTGTCCTGTGGTGTTGGCCAATTCTTCACGGTGTCAACCTTATCAGGATCCGTTTTTACTCCTTGGGATTAGATGATATGTCCCAGATATTTTACTTCGGTTTTGAAGAGTAAACACTTTTCTGGGTTAAGCTTGAGGTGGGCTTCTCGAAGTCTTTGAAACACGGCTCTCAGATTTGTACAGTGTTCGTCAAATGTTTTCCCGTATACTATGACGTCATCCAAATAGACCAGGCAAGATTTCCATGTGAGTCCTTGCAGGACGCATTCCATTAGACGCTCAAAAGTCACTGGAGCATTGCAAAGCCCAAAAGGCATCACTTGAACTGCCACAATCCGTTTCCTGTTGAGAATGCTGTCTTTTCTTTGTCTTCAGGATGGATTTCGACTTGCCAGTAACCACTTTTCAAGTCCAAAGTTGAGAACCATTGTGCTCCTTCCATTGCATCCAGAGTATCACTGATCCTAGGCAGAGGGTAGCTATCCTTCTTGGTCACATCATTCAACCTTCGATAGTCCACGCAAAAGCGGGTTGATCCGTCTTTCTTCTTTACCAGGACCACTGGAGACGCCCAAGGGCTTTTAGAGTTTTCGATCAGACCTTCTCCCTTCATGGTGGTTATCAGTTCTTCAACCTCACCTTGTTTGGCTAGTGGAAGGCGTCTTGCAGGTTGACGAATCGGCCTTGCATCCCCGGTATTGATTCGATGTTGCACCAGTTGCGTTCTGCCATATTTCCCTTTCGATGACAAAAAGATGTCTGCAAATTCTTCGAGGAGACCTTCTGCAGTTCTTCGTTGTTGGTGGCCAAGATTAGATGACTTGAGAATGTTCGTCTTTATGGAGTTCAGCTCTTCGGACTTCAAGGATTGCCTTGACTCTTCTTCGTTGATCCTTGTTATCGCTGATACAGATTCGCATTGTCCGACAATCTCACCTTTTCTAAGCTTAACTTCATACGGCTTGATGTTCAGTATTCGTACCGGAACCATGTTCTTTAATGGTCTCACAAGAGTCTTCCCGATGGTGACGTTTTGGGAGGACTTTACAAATGCTGGTTCGACCATGAGGTATCGATGGCTGCCAGGCTTACCCTTCAATTTCGTCCACACGAATACTTCTGAAGAAGCAGGCAAAGTGAGATCTTCTTTGATGACGGTTTTCACAGACGACGAGGTCTCATACGAGTTAGTCCCATAGATCATCGGAATCTCGATGTTTCGATATTTCAGGACTTGGTTCCCGATGTCCAATATCACTCCATGATCTTTCGTGAAATCGATGCCGACAATGCACTCGTCGCATATATCTGCTACTAGGAACGGGTGAGAGAATTCCAACTCTGCTATCCGAATCTTAAGACGTACCTCACCATAAACTTTTGCGGCCTCTCCAGTTGCAGTCCTTAGACGATAGCTGTTGGTGTTGTGGAGCCATGCCTTCTTGACGAGGTCTTGCCGTACGATGGACGCCGTGGCACCGGTGTCAATGGTAGCCACACATTTGTTGCCGTTTATACTTGCTTCCACGGTCAGGCTCTTGTTGTCACGTTTCGTTTGAGAAACCTGGATGTCGTTTCTGGGGCCATCGATACCAGAAACCAGCTTCTGCCCCTCGAAGTTGGTTCTTATTCGTTTCCCGGGTGGGAAACAACTCCGGAAGCAACGTTATTGGTGTTGCTTTGAACGGTTGAATTACTTCTATTTCCACAGTGTTGGCATGTGGTTCTTCTTCGTGGTAATCTGCACTGTCGCTGTAGATGCCCAGTCTTATTGCAGTTCCAGCATCGTGCTGGTCCGTCTCGCTGACTCCTTTCCACAGTAGCCTTCTGACAAGAACATTCTTGGACTTCTATTTCTCTTACGCGATGCACGTTTTGGGAAGCTTGTTCTGCAGCTTCCATCGTCAGAGCGAAAGCCAATGCTTCTGGTAGTGTTTGCTTTCCAGCAGTGCGGATAGCCCTTTGGAGATTTATATCGCCCACAGCTCTCACAAAGGCTTCAACAGCAAGTTGATTTATTATCTCGTTACCAGCTGTTGGATATGCCAGGTGAACCAATCGCTCGATATCTGCCTGAAGCTGCTGCAGAGTTTCACCTCTTTTCTGTGTCCTATTGTTAAGCTGAACTCGGAAGACTTCTGTCATGTGGCTATCCCCAAACCGCTGTTCGATTTCATTTACCAGAACTGTGAAGTCGCCACTCTTCTCCGCTGGTATGGTTTGTAGCAGTTCAGCAGCAGATCCTCTTAAAGCAAGCGTAAGAGCAATGTATTTTTCGTGATCGTCCCAGCCGTTTGTTAACGCTGCTGCTTCAAACTGTTTCTTGTAGATTGACCACGGAATCTGCCCATCAAAGCTTGGAGGATTTACTTCTCTTTTCCTTGAGCACTCACCAGAAGGTTCTCGAGCTTTCATCTTTCGCACTTTTTCAAGTTCATTTGTAATGGTTTCGATTCGTTCGTCCATTTTCTCGATACGTGCGTTTTGTTTTTCGACACGCTCGACGCGCTCGTCAAGAGTATTGATTTTTCCTTCGAAGACCGAAAACCTGCCTTCTAAAAGGTTTCTCTGTTCGTCGAACCGCTCTAGAATATTCTGCTGTTCTTGCTTTTGGTCGCTTTTTTGGGCTTCTAGTTGTTTCAGGACATCATTCCTTTGAGTTTCTAGTTGTTTGAGAACATTCTGTTGTTCTTGCTTTTGATCGCTTCTTTGAGCTTCTAGTTGTTTTAGGACATCATTTTTATTTTCTTCAAATTTGGCTTAAAGAACTGACACCATGTTAGATAAGGCAACATTTGCATTTACCTCTTCCACTTTTGCTTCTAATTCGAAAGCAAACGTATTTGGGTCTTCATTTTGCTGCTCCAGATATTCCTGCAGCCGTTTAACGAGTTCGGTTTTTACGCCTGTCCCACTTAAGCCACGTTTGCTTAGTTCGGCCTTTAGCTCAGGGACAGTTAAGTCTTTCAAAACTTTACTCATTTTTTACTTTTTTTTTTTTTTTTTTTTTAACTTCACTACTTCACACAAAATAGTTCAATCACTGCTCACTGTTTTTATTCTCAATAAGTTTTAATCCCACTTCTGACACCAATGTCCTATTCGGCTTGGTCCGATAATTAAAACTTATTCACACTTCGTAAATAAAAACACAAATGTTCTTTATTTAAATCGATATAAACTTATTTATTGAACACTCAATTATTACGTTTCAAACACAGTCTTTACTTTTCAAACACAGTCTTTACTTTACAGCAATTCACAATCCATAATGAACCGCTTCGCTTCCAAGCGCCTATTTATATACCTCCAATCGGTTCGAGAATCTATGAGGTTGTTCTCGATGCTTAACGAAGTTCTCCACTTTATCACTAGATGCTTACCCCTTTCGAGGTTCTTGTATGCGCTGAATGAGTTCCCCTCTAAGCCACTAGATGTTTCTCGATGCTTAAGAAGCGAGTTCTCCTATTAGCCACTAGAGGTTTCTCGATGCTTAAAGAAGCGAGTTCTCCTATTACTACCACTAGATGTTGCCCCTTATTATTGAAAGAGATAAAGAGTGTATACACATTACAATACACTTAAAAGGGTTTGTAGTAACTCCTATGTACCAACATACATAGTTTGATTCACTTCCCAAAACCATACAAAATAAAAGAAACAAAGCTTTGGTAAAATATAATAGGACAAGAGCTGAAGAAGATTATGAAATTTTTTTAAATTTTAAAACGACTATTTACACAGTATTCTAATTCCTTATATGAAAGTTATATTTCTAAAATAGAAAGTGACCTTAAGTCTAATCCAGAGAGTTTCTGGAAATTCGTAAATTGTAAAAAGAAAACTAGCGGCTACCCAACTCTTTGTCAAATTCATCGTCAACTAGTCGTAAGGCTAAGGTTATCGCAAACATGTTTGCAAACTTCTTCAAAGAAGGTTTCGCAGGTACAAACGATGACAATTTACAGTTCTTACACCTCTTCTTCTGAAATAAATTTGCCTCACTTGAATTCAATTGATTTTAAAATAAACGAAGTAACTGTTGTAACTGATGGTGTACTATTCTCCATCTTAAAAAATGCGTTGCTTATTTATCACATCCGTAATGTGTTCTCTTTAGTAGTCAGTCCTTAAATAGTTTCCTAATATCTGCAAAAGTGCATTCAATATACCTGTGCACAAGAAAGGTTCTAAAAATAAAGTAATCAACTATAGACCTATAAATCAAGGTTTTAACAGCAACTTCTTAAATTGAATCTCATCGTATTTAAACAAGAAAATTCATAGTGTTGTATTTTGTAATGAATATCAATATGATCAATTTGTTCTAATTTTGGCGTCCGTCAGGGAAACCATTTAGGTCCAATTCTAATTATTTTATTTTTAAATGAATGGTTTCGATCATAAAAAATTCGCCCCGTGACCTTACGTTCTTAAGCTTATCTTTGTTTCATTTGTAAGACCTATACTGCCACAATCGGGATCCGGCCCACCTTTCCTGGTTGTTGGCCGACGCCATCCAGATGCGCACCCCAAGGGTACGGGCGTCCTGGTCTACGCCATCCTTCCATTTAGAGGCATGGTCTTCCCCGCTGTCTTCTTTCATAAATTGTGCCGCAAAGAACTTTCCGAGCGGGCTCTTTATACCTACTAAGTAGGTACTAATTGAACAGTCCGGAGTCTACCAAGCTTTATCTTTGTTTCTATATATCAGTATTCAGTACTGCGGTATATTTCGTATAACTTATTGTTATACAAATAAGTCCAACTATTCTCCGAAAGGCTTTTCTCTCGAACGCGGATAAGAGAGAAGGGAAGTGACTTTGACTGAGCACCCAAGTCTCGGATCCATAATTGAGTACTGGTAAGGTCTTAGTCGTTCTTGTAACGAATCTGTTGTCTAAACAATTCCATTACATCAAGTTCTTGAAAAACATATGTATATTAAAAGATATAGACAAAATTATTTTGAAAAGTGCTATTTTTAAAACTTTTAAATCCACTAAAAATTAAATCCATAACGTATTTTTCAAAACGATTAAGGTATCGAATTCAAGTTTTTCTCGAAACTTCATATAGATTAAAATAAACACCTATTTCCAGAAATTCTCATTGTACTACTTTGTACCACAAATTCAGATTTGTACTTTTCAAAATCATCATACAATTTATTGTTAAGAGATATTTAGAGTTTTAACTTAGGATTAAAAACCTCGTTTTTGGTTGTTTTTAGCATTTTCAAAGGGGCGTATTTTAAAAACCTGATTTGATAGAAAAATTCAAAGGCGGGATTCGCATTTAGGACATCTTAATTCTTTAAAAAAGTATTTTTGAACAGTGTTATTGACACGCCTTTGATTAAAAGTTTGGACCTTTCTTTTTTAACAGCCAAAATTCTGAACTTAATTTTATTCAATGTAATTAGCTAAAATTACTTTTTTTTACTGATTGTGTATCGCCGTCGCTAGAACGAATTTGCGATATCTAGGATATCAATTTTTCACTATACCAAATTGCTGTCAAAAGGTATGTACATAGGTATTGTATTTACAAAAGACATATTTAAATGATTTGTTTATTTCAATTATTTTGATTCTGAGAAACACTTGGAAATGCCACCTGACCGACATTGTGTATCTTTAACACTTTTTATACATATGTAGTTTAAAGAAGCTACACTTTAGCAATACGTATTTGTGTTTATGTTGTTGTTGTTGTTGTTGTTCCAGAATGCGGTTGCAAAAATAAGACAAAACAGAAAACTGAAAAACTCACAGTTATTCCTTCTCCCATTTACCATCTCGCCAATGGATCTTTCTTAAATATGCGAGAAAAGAAGCATTAACTGTTAGAAAATAGTAAAGTAGGTACTACCATCATGGATCATCAAACCAACCAGGAGTACAAAACATCTATGTCATTCAAGTACGTACAACGTACGAGTATATCCATACTAGAGAGCGATCTCCCAAAGCCAGAAAAGTCACAGTTCCCAAAAAGGGAATCTAACAGCTATGGATTTGCAACAGAAGCTGCATCAGTAGCATCAGCTATAGAGCCGCAATCCAAAGCAGAAAAATTGAACGTAGATCAATAAACAGCAGCCAGGTTACGGCATTGGCATCGGCATCGGCAGACGACTTATACATCCAACATCCGTGTCTTGCCACAACTGTGTGATATTAGGAGATTTGCACAGTTCGTTTAAAACCCAGTCGAGTAAAGTCTCTTTCTATTGCCATTGCCGTGCTACTGCTATGCCAAACCAAAGGTTGTTATATGCATTAAGTATAGAGGAGGTGTTCGTTCGGCCCACCGCGCACCGGTCTTTCCTTGTACGTATCTTCAGTTCGCGTATCCATAAACACAGACTTTCAGACTTGGAAGTTGGCTTAGCAGCGCAGCGTTTCACCATAAGAATGCCTGGAAGTTTACAAAATGGTTGGTAATGTGGCAAAATAACTACAAAAAAGTGAAATATTTCTAAAGGTCGTCAACTGGTTAAGAGGAACGCAAACGTTACGGCGAACGTGAATGCGAACTCGAACGCGAACGCGTCCGTGTCTTTGATGGCAGCAAAGTTTCCGCATTTGTAAGTCGAAAAAGTGTGTTGCGTTTAGTCTATTCCTTTGAATCAGCACTTTTCACACTCCTGGTTTGTGCATTAAATATTAACAATTTGGTTTTAACTTGGTTAATCAAATGAGAAAATACATATAAGTGGTATGACATGCGACCTCAACCCCTCACACACATAGGTGCGACTTATTTTTAATAGAATCTACAGCGTTGAAATTCCTTTTTGATATTACAAAAAGGAGGATTAAAGCATCATTCACATGAGCGCGACCAACGAACGACGAATGAATTACAAAATGTGAGTTTATATACGTTTAAAGACATATTTCCACACAAATTCTTAACAAAACGATAGCAATATAGTTTCTATTTGATTTATGATGCATACTTTTACTTTTCAATATCATATATTAATAAATTTAAGAAAACAAATTTATTCGTCGCGAAAAAAATTATAGTTGATACGAACTGTCAAACTTTATTCGCGTTCCACATTATCCACACTCGCAACGAATAAAAAAATCGCGCGTACTTAACCTAAAAAAATCGTTCTTGTTTTGGTTTCGGTGGTGAATGTCAAACTTCATTCGCGACGAATTAAAAACTCTCATGTGAAAGAAATGTCAAAATCGACGAATATTCGTTCATTCGTTGGTCGTTGGTCGTGCTCATGTGAATATTGCTTAACTGTTTTAAACAATCCGAATCAAGTTTTAGCACTCTAATTGTTTTTTTTATTTTATTTTTGTTTAAGTGTTAAGCCGTTTTACAATCAAGAAGGACATTTTATTTTTGTACTTGCGACATATAGGAACTATGTATGTACAATATGGAAGTTTTGTATTCGTGCAAAATTTCGAACTCGAGATTTTAATCAAACATGATGGTAGAGAAGTCGAAAAAAGTGGGTCCCGCGATTCCGTCCGGTCTGTTTTGTCTGTCTGTACACACTTCTACAGCCTAAACCATTGGGTCGATTGAGTTCAAACTTGGAAGTTAAGGTTTTGAGCAGATTCGCGTTAGGCGTTTTTTTCATTTTTTTTAAAGATCAAAACTAACAGTGGCACCCATACAATTTTTTTGGTCAAAAAACGAAAATTCGAATTTTCTCAAAAACAAACCGATAGATTTTTTTAAATTTTCTCTAAAATTTTATTTTTTAACTTGGCTTCTTTAAGTAAGAAAAACATATTTTTGTATTGCTCAGGAAAGGTACCGCTCATAGAACCGTTATTTTGTTTTTTAATTTACTTAGCAACTTATGAACTGATTTCAATAATTTTTTTGGAATAAGCTCTTATATTGCCTTAATAGTATTTGATTATCAAAAGTGCATTTATTTTTTGTTTGGATTTTTAAAAAAATATTGAATTTTTTTTTCAAAATTCTATATCTCAAAAACGGGTCAACATTTTTTTCCGAAATTCAAATGTAGTGCGTATTTTTACAATCACTAAACAACTGTATACCAAAAATATTGTTAGAACAAAATTGAAAAATTTTATATATAAAAAATTAATTTAAAAAAAAAACCGCTCTAACGTTTTTCAAACAAAAAAAAATTGAAAAATCAAGGGTTTTTTGATTTATAAAATGGCATCTAAATTTTTGAAGACAAACTTATTTTTCAGGTAAAATTTTGAATCTTAAAATAGTTTTTTTTTTAATTATTTTAACTGTATTAAATGTAACCCGCTCCCATCTCACCAGATCAAATCCTGTGCATGAGCCCGAAAGAGCGCATTATTTTGACAAAATTTTAATAACATTCCTATCTTTTATCGAAATTAAAGCATTTGGTACATATTTATGTATTTTTATACCTAACTATAACTATTGTAAATACCAACGATGGCCATGTAGCGCCACTGCATCGGATTAACGAATGTGATATATTTAATCAACAATCTATTATAAAGTATCTTTCAAGAAGTATTATGTATCTTGGTACCTTTGTATATATGATCTTAAAATATTATTCTTTAAGAATAAGGTTGTTTCGCACATACATATTTTACTTGCTTTCGCCTATATAAAAGAATAAATACTTAGTACCTACAAGTTAAAGAAACGGGCCAGAAAGAGTATATACATATGTATTTTCTATTAGAATCAGTTTTTCAACGTATACACATTATACCTGTATAGGTGTTACGTACTACAACCTCTACAACTATTGCTTACGTGTCACTTCATAAGTCAAGTTACACGTTGACTCACGACTCCCGACTCACTTTTGACTTTCCTTATAAATTTGTATTCGGTGAGGCAAGCGCTATTACACGCTGACTCGTGCCCCATGCCTCAAATTTGACAATTATTGTTTGTTCTGTTTAGAATGCTCCTTCTCGTTGGCTTTAATTTTTCGATAGTTTTTGAAGTTGAGTAAAATTTATAAAACAAAATAAATAGGATTTTGGAAATGGATTCCGAAAATTTATTAAAGCTGTTAAAGTTACTCACTTTTCTAGTTTTCAAACAAATTCGACGTTGTTTATCCCAGCAACAAGAAAATCGAATGAAAAAGAACAGCATAAAACGAATATGAGAAAAAAGAAACGTCAAAGTGAGTCTACTAAAAATTTGCCCGAGACTCACCGGACATTTTTTTTGCGTCTCATTTTCTCACAGCTGCTTTCTTTTTCGCACTCATGTGAGTCGTGAGTCATCATGATCATGAGGCATCGTGTAATAGCAGACTAACTAAAATGCAAAAACACACAAGAGCCTGACTGTAAACAACACATGATCATGAATAGCAATTTATTCTACTTCTTCGTATGCTTGTTTCTTTTAAACTTTAACGAAAAAAATAAACTAAACGTAATAACTCCATGTTTGCGCTGAAAACTTGTAGGAAAGAAGGAGTGTGATTGGATTGTAGTAAGCACCTTCTACCTACCAATAACATTCCTTCATTATCAGCATAAACATGTCTTTATCTATCTATCTGCATAAAGCTGAGCACGCCAATGAACTATTCCTTATTCGTTTTAGACACCTACCTAACTACACAACCAATAGGCGATCGCCTTACAATTTAAACACACATGTTCTTCCTTCCTCTTTCTTATCTGCAGATAATTTACTTTCCATCCTGGTTCTTCTAATATTAAACTAAAATAAAGCTATCCAAAGGAAAAAGCTTTGCATTTTATTAATTTTCAGTTTTTGGAGGGATCTGGCACCTTTTTACTAATTTTGTTTGCTAGAAGGTAGTTATGGAGCTCGCCGCCTGAACAGAAAATCCCGAGCATTATAATTTTCCTTTGTATACAAACATATACATAAATAAAGTTCATCTTTTATCGCCACACCATATTTCATAGTTCTTAATGAATTTGAAGTGTTTGATTTGTTTTCTTTATACATTGTTTTCCAGTCTGAGGTTATGGAAAGCCCCTATTTGGTCAGCTGTCACTTTTGAATCTGTAAAATTTTAACATTTGACTAGCAAAAACTACGCCATTGCTTAGAACATATAACGATGCTTTTCAACAATTCATTAAAAAACAAAGCAGCATACTTAAAGGAGCTTATAAAAATGTTGATGCTTCAAATGCATTTGATAAACAATTACCACATCTCGACCTGTGACGTCATAGGTCTAAAGTAGTGGAGTGCGTAGTGCACACGACTTCTAAGACTGAGCAAATCTGATATGCGTGGGTTCGAATCCTATGTTGTGCATAAAAAGTTTTTCAAATAAAATTGGATTAAAGCTCAGCACCACAAAAAAGGAGACTGATGAGTACAAAAATGGCAAAGCACGAAATAGCTATATCTCCAGCCAAAACAATGAGTGGTAGCACCTTTAAGTTGTTGTTGTTGTTCAAAAACATTCAATGAAATTAAGAGGAATGGTCAAGTCTAACAAGCTGACATTCTAGTACGAATAGTACAATAAAAATAACAATACAATTGTTAATATTCACTACAAAAAATGCGCTACGTGCAACACAATCAACGAAACAATCGTAATTTTACAAGACAAGTGTACGGACTGCGTTATTTTCACAAGATAACAATTGGCAACCGCGTTGTTTTGATAACATGCAGAGGTAAATGTGGGAACGGGTCATTTAAAATTTCATGAAAAAATGTAGCTGCAACCGTAGCCGTGGCGGCTATTTGATTGATAACGTTTTCCATATGGTTAATGGCATACCTCCCTCTTTACAATGAAATAAAATAAACATCTATTGATTTATCTTCAAAATCATTCGATTTTTTGTATTGTCAAAATGAAAATAATTGTTCGTTTTTCGCATAAGCTAAAACGCTTCTTTTTTGCTTACAAAATGCCAAAACAGTTTTTGATAGAGATATGTAGAACATTTGAGTCGATGCCACGCACCCTTGAGTAGAAAATCATAGCTTTCCGACTGTTTTTTTTTTAAATGTACTTCAGAAATTTTACTTGATTAAAATTATTTTAACTGATAAAGTGTCGGATTTTTCCCTCCGTTCATAGGACAAACATTTTTATATTCTAGGAAAGAGTGTCTCAGTAAATTGAAATTTGTGTCGTGCATGATCTTGAATAGCTTAGATTACATTCCAAACTTTAAGTTTTTGACTTTATTGGTTTTGAAATTAAGGGAAGGGGAAGTCCTAATGGACTGAGTTTATCCTACTTTTTTTTTTGGAAAATTCCTAAAAACGTTTTTATAACCAAAAATTAACAAACCGCAATCGTTGAGTAACATTCTTTCAAAGTATATTTGGATTTATTATTATAATTCGCAAATTTATTTAATTGTGAAAAACTTATATGCTCAAATTTTGAGTAAGGTTAAACACTTTCTGACCTAGTGTTCAACGTAGTTGATTGATAATATGTTATTTTTCATTTAGAGAGTGTTCTGATTAATTTTAACAATTTTTTATATGTATTTACATTGCAAGTTATTGTAATCGGTACGATTTGTCAAATTAAAAATGTTAATATTTCTCGGCGTTTCAAGTTCCCTGAACATAAATCCGTAGTTCGAATATACATTAATCATTCATATGCGTTCAATTTAAAGTGATTATCATCTTATTTTACAAATAATAACATCAAGATATGCAAAAAAAAAATTAAAAACAAATCACTTTTAAAACAGAAAATCAGTTGACCCCAAATAATTTTCGAACCAATAATCAACTTTAATTAAATTATATATTAGACATTGTGATGTCATGCAGAATCTGAATTTTATTTATTTTTTACACGTCTCCTAGGTGCTTTACGAACAAAAATGAATAACCTACCTCCAGAATAATTGTATAGAACTTAATATATTTTACAAATAATAACATCAAGATATGCAAAAAAAAAAAAAATTAAAAACAAATCACTTTTAAAACAGAAAATCAGTTGACCCCAAATAATTTTCGAACCAATAATCAACTTTAATTAAATTATATATTAGACATTGTGATGTCATGCAGAATCTGAATTTTATTTATTTTTTACACGTCTCCTAGGTGCTTTACGAACAAAAATGAATAACCTACCTCCAGAATAATTGTATACAACTTAATATTAGATTTAGGTACTACTAAAAATTGGTTTTAACTCGAATATTTTGGGAATTAGGAAAGCTATTTACTTCAAAATTATTTTATCTTATTTCAAAACATGAAGCCGGTCATTGCTCACATGTTCATACGTTCGGAAAGCTTTTTTCGTCGTCCATATCTCAAGAACCAGTAGAGATATCGATTTCACATAATTTTTGCTATACAGATAATAAGACAGAAAGATGCAGAAAGGACTGTCAATTAAATTGAATTAGTGTTTATTTTAACATATAGCATTTTAAAAAAAGGAAACATTTTTGTTAAACCAAAATATCTCACGAACCAATAACTCCAGCGAAAACTTATTATCACCTCGAATATTTTACAAACAAAAGCTGATTTCTTCTCCAAATATATTTTATTCAACGAAGAATAACGTTGTTGGCATCTGGTAAAATGTTGAGAAAAATCAAATTGATAGTTTTGCAAGAAATAATAAAAACCTAAAAATAAACATTACTAAAACTTGGTAAAAATTGATTTTTGATTCAAATATCTTTTCAAAAATTAAATACATTGGCTTTAAACTAATTCCATCTTATAGAAAATATTGTTTTCGACATTCAGTTAAATTTTTATAAAAATCCAACAATAAGTTTTTTCATAAAAATTAAAATTTACAAAAAATAGTACTCAAAATTTTTAAAAATTAATATTTGATTCTCGGTATAGAAGGCATTGACTTCAAAATGATTTCATTTTGTGCCAAATTTTATTAGAAAAATCCAATCTGTATTTCTTTACATAAGAAATAAAAACTTTCAAGAAATGCTACTAAAATCGGTAAAAATTTGTTTTCGACTAAAAATATCATTAACAAAAATAGATTTCGAAATCAAACTATTTCATCATAGCAAAATATTGTTGTTAATGACAACTTTTTTAACAAAACACGAAAACAATAAAAAAAAACCGAAAAGAATTGGTTTTCGACTCAAGCACAAAGAAAAATATTGTCTCCAAATTATTTATCTCATACAAAATATTCTTATGAATATTTTTAAGTTAAAGTTTTAGGCACGTCAAATCGAAAGACGGGATAGGAAGTTATCAACCTTTATTTGTTTACAAATGGTAACATTTTTAAGAGAGTCAATTTAAAGTGTTTTTTTTGTACGCAAAATTAATACTTAAAAATACTTCTGAATGGATTTAACGCTTCGAATAGGTAGATCCTTCGACAGAAATACTTTACCCTGCGTAAAATGAATATTGCAGTTAAACTCCAAAGCCGTTTGAAATTCAATCAATTCAATTTTGTTTAAACTGCATATGAGACCTGCAGAACCTCCTCAATCGTAATAAAAAGCGCCTCTTCAAATTCAACGTTTACCAAACCAGTCCCTAAAATTCAACTGCGTAGTTAAAATAGTTCCATTCTTCAAGTTCATCAAATAAAAACATTATTGGTAGGTAGGTTTTCCAAAATCAATAACTGCCCTATCTCACACCCATTTGTACCTATGTGTAGCTATTCCGTTAAAATCTTTCATTTAATTGGAACCAAAATAAGCCACTTGACCATTTAGCCTTCTTAGTCTTTTTTTCTGTCTCGCGTGACACAATATATATGTAGGTGTGGCCCCTTTTTTATTAATAGCCTTGTTTTTTCTGTTGTTGTTGTATCTATAAGTAAATGGCAACCCACTGCGAGAAATAAAATAATTGCTTTGACTCCTTTTATTAATACCCAATAAAAAATGTATGTATCTTAAAAAAATGTCTGCTCTTAATTTTTCGCATTTTAAAATGTTGTTCTGTTCTTTTTGTTTGTGAGTAAAATAATTAAATAGAAGCAGATCACACATTAACATAATTTTAAAAGTTCTTAAAATAAACTAAAATTTGTAAACAAAAAAGATACACATTCGCATTTAGCTGGCGGTGTATATTAGTATCTACACATATACGATATACCTATCTACAGATACAATTCTCGATTCCAAACACATAGATAGTAAACAACAAACGTCTGGATACATAATTTCATGGATACATGCTGCTCTGAGAATTCAGACACAGTCCGTGTCTGTGCTGTACATTCAGATACTTCTTCTTGATGCAGGCAGATGCCAAACTGCACTGCTCCGCCTGCCACTGCCACTGCCAACCTTAATGACGATGCGAAAGCGGGTGATGATAATTCGCTGCTGCCCATTCTTGCTGTTTTTACTTTGATTCTCTCTATACATAGGTACCTACTATAGGTTGAAATATTCGACACAAAACTGACAGACGAAAAACATCGATCTGGCTGCCTCTCATGCACTCTAAGCTATATAATTAACTCCATGATCTCATCTCATGGCGCATACAGCTATCGAACAACAACAACAAGGCAAACAGCAAAGCCGTGCTGTGTTCCTGTGGCACCGCACCCGCGCTGTCCAACGCACCGGTTGAAACTTGCAAATATACAAATATCTACTAATTCTTTAGTGTTTTGAATCAAAAATTATTCTCATTTTTACAAAAGATTTTTATTTCAAATTTCTGAAAAAATAAAATGATGAAAAATTAAATTTCATGTTCTAAATTCACGGATGCAGATACACACACTGTAACCAGGACATAAGAAGAAGAAAAACTATAACTAAGGTAACCTCTATTCATTTGTCCATTGACGACTGGATGTTATATGTGCCTCCCAGATGTGGATAGATGCTATTACCAACACGAAACGGACTGCTGAACGGGCAGCATATAACGCCAATAGAACGACAACCAGATTTGCCCACCACTTAACGAACTCAACCATTTGAAAAGACTGACATTCAAGCAAATTGACTGAGTATTTGTTTTTTTTTTATATAAAACAGTGCAGTTAATTAGTAAGCAAGTGGTGTGACTTCATTATATTTTTATTAAAACATATACCTATTTAAAAGGTATTTTTCATAAACAAATCATTTTTAAAATGTTTTCTTTGACTTATGCGATATGAATTGAATGTTATTTTCATTTTATTATATTGGATTGGGGTCGACATACTCCATGAGATATAATACTGTATTTATAATAACATGTGTCATAATTTTGTATGACAAAATTGAATTTAAACAAAAATATTTATTTTAAAAATTCTGAGGATACAAATTTCTGGTTCGCCAAAATTCTGTATTTTAAAATGCTGTAAATATGTAGTTAAAAAGAAAAAATTGTTTTGATAATAATGTAAGAAATACTGACTTTTTAAACGATTTTCGTCATATCGAAGTTCAGAATTTTTAAAATTAAATATTTTTAAGAATAATGTATCATAACGATTTTGTATTAACTCTACTTCTCAAAACATTTTAAGATAATAATATGTTTTAACTTTCTTTGAGTAAAATCAAGTTCTGTCTTTTATCTACCGATTAAAAAAAATAAAAACTATCAAGATCTCACTTTGTAAGGATACGGTATTATTTGATGAGAGATTCTGAAAATCATGCAGCATTTTGGTGTACAGTATTTTAAGTTTACAGTGTTTTTAAATATAGGTTTTAAGACACACAGACGCAGACCAAACAGTATCATAAAGGTATTTGGGCAGTGAGTCGAAATGATGTATGGTCAAAATTTGTATGATACTGTATGATTAATATTCTGTATTTCAGAATATTGTACATTTAAAATAATGTACCTCAAAATGCTGTATTTGACAAAATACTCGTACTGTATTTCATAATACTGTATAATTCTGGAAGTTTTGACAGATGAATTAGTTTGGTGCAATTGTTGATTATGATAGAAAATTTTGTCCTGACTTTAATCTGAATTACTACCACGAGAACTCACTTCGCTTGAATATGGAGTTTTATTGACAACAAGAAATGATCACCCACATTTTAAAGCCATAATATTTAAACCAAACCTGATTTTTATTTTAAAACGTGTGACTATTTAACAAATCATAAAATAAAATTTGCTTTTCAACCAAATGTTTTTGTATTTTTAGATTTTTTTTCATAATTTCAATGTGTCCTTACCTTTAAATATATACAAAATTAAATCTAAAAATCAAATTTTTGTTAAAGTTACACATTGTTTGATTAAATAAAAATAAATAAATTACACACAGTAACTATCCTTATTTTTGAATGACGATTTTTAGAACGACAAATTTAATATCATTTTTGTTCTACCACCCCCCAGACCCCACTGTTAAAAGTAGCTAACGTATATTTGTACATTTCTATGCTTCAAGCCAAAAAAATGAGCCAAATCCACTCCTGAGCGCATACAACAACCTTTAAAGTATCTTTAAGAAAAAAATAAAATTTGTAATCATCGTTGCCGTACGTTTGTAGCACAGTGACGGAAAATGTTTGGTTTTGTGGTCAAAATATAAATTTCTTAATGTATCTCTTGCAAAATGTTTAATATATTATATTTATTTCTTTTTGTGATATAAATTGGTAATTTTAGATTTACGTTCTTCGGCTGGGGAAATAAAGTTCTATTTACTTTTTACATCTTGTGAGAAATTTGTTGAATTGTATTATGCATTTCAAGTGAATATTTGTATTGGTGTATTTACCTTTGTATTTGTACCCTTCCTTTAGACTTTACAACAATATTTATAAATACAATTTAACAATATCATATACAAAATATTTAAGTACTTATTAGTATATTTTGATTGAAAAATTCTCCTCGGAGGCAATTCGTATTATCAATGGCAACAAAATGGTGTCATAGGTTTCATCCATAATAATAAATATTTACTCAATATTTGAAGTTGGTGAAAAGGCGTATCCGTATTATTTTTAATTTCGTTTTTTTTATAAGCTTCGAATAAAGTTGGGCTAGTTTTTTATCATTCTCGTCTCCGACGTAGCCTGTGTTCAGGCCGATTGTTTTACTTCAATGAACATATCTAAAACGTTGTGTAGCCTTATATACCTACGAGTATGTACGACCTTACCGTTATATTACTAAAATATTCTTATATGAATTTTTTGATTTAGAAAACTTTGTACATGCTCATATAAAAAAATTAAATTAGGTGGCGCAACAGTCCCTTGAGAACTAGGGCCTAGTGACTTACAACTCTCAACCATTCTTGTGTGCGAGTACTGTTTTCAGGGATGGAGGGGACCTACAGTTATAAGCCGAATCCGAACGGCTAATTTGAGAAAGCACTTTTCATGACAAGAATTACTCTTGGAGGATTTGTCAATTCCTCGCAAGAGGCAGTACCCGTGGAAAAGCTTTAGATGGCACAGGCAGGGATGGAGCCAAATGCCTCTAGCATGACAGTCCAACGAACTAACCATCATTGCTCATATACCTGTTTTAAAAAAGACACACTGATAACTTCCCATCCCGTCTGTCGATTTGTCTTGCTTAAAACTTTAACAAAATATTTATTACAATATTTTGTGTGAGCTAAATAGTTAGAAGTCAATATCTTTCTTTCTTCTCATTACTTGAGTCCAAAACCATATCTTATCATTTTTTTCAGAAATAGTTTGATTTCAACATTTTTTTTTGTTAACGAGATTTTTTGTCGAAACCCGATTTTTACCTATTTTAGTAGCATTTCATGAAAGTTTGTATTCCTTTCATAAACAAATACAGATTGGATTTTTTTAAGAAAATTTAGTACGGAATGAAATCATTTTGAAGTAAATACCTTCATTTATTCACGATATATAGAGAATCAAACACCCGTTTTTAATAATTTTGCGTGCTATTTTTCTTAGATTTTAATTTTTATGAAAAATCTGACTGGATTTTTATAAAAAATTTACCGAATGTTAAAGACAATATTTTCTATAATATAAAATAAGTTTGAAGCCAATATTGTTAATTTTTAAAAATATTTGAATCGCAAATCAATTTTTACCGAGTTTTAGTAAAGTTTTTTTAGGTTTTTATTTCTTGTGATAAAACTGTCAATTCGTTTTTTTTTTTCGAAATTTGACCAGATGTCAAAAACGTTATTTTCCGTTGCATACAATTATTTTGGAGATAAAATCATTTCCCCCCCCCCCTCCCATAGTAAAAAATGCTTGTATTAAGTTCCTCTACCAAAAACCGTTATTATATCTTGGCGCCAAATTTATCGTACTCGTGCCGTGAGATATTTTGGATTAACCAACATTTTCGCTTTTTTTTAAATTGCTATGGGAAAAAAACCAACTAATCATTTTTTTTTGAGAATCCTTTCTGCATCTGTCTGTATTACTAACAAAATTTATTTGGAGTCGATATCTCCACTTGTTCTTGAGATATGTACGACGGAAAAGGCTTCCCGAACGTACGGACGTTCTTTTATTGAGACTCTAGGGCAATTTCAAAATTTTCAATTACAACTTACCTTGGTAGCAGAATGATTTGTTTCATTCGAAAGATTAGCAAATCTCAAGCCCACAATCTTTTTTGGATCCTTTTTAATAAAATCCACGCCACCAACTTATTAACTTCCCATTGGAAGTTACTGTAATCGGCACGTTTTTTTTTTTCAAATTGAAAATTTTCTCGATTTGACTTCCTACATATCATTGAAAAATAAGGGGTGGAATCGGCTAAGGTGATAGTTGACTATCATAGCCAAATTGACAATCACCGAGTTTGCTGTGTGAGCTGATTCAACTCAATTCAATTCGATTGAACAGTTTCAGAATATAATTGTCACAATTCAATGTTGCTATGGTGAAATTTTAAAATGTTTCCTATAAAATATCTAAATAAAAGTATTAAATTATTACATTATTACTTTTTCTTGTTTTTTTTTTTTTCGAGTGTCGTAAGCTTTGTCGGTCACAAGAATGTGATTTTTTTAATTAAAAAAGCTAACTAAGAAAATGTTCCACTACTTTCTGTAAACGTCTGAAAGCTCTATTCGGAATAAAAATATTTGTTTGAAAATGACAATCACATTTTTGTTGTGTCAGCCTTTTAGGTATCAATTTGACTATCACCTTACATATGTAGATCAGGGGTGGAATCGGCTAAGGTGATTGTTGATAAATGACAATCAAAATGATCGAATTTGATCTACGTAAGGTGATAGTCAAATTGATACCTAAAAAGCTGTCACAAAAAAATTTGATAGTCGATTTCAAACAAAAATGTTAATTCCGAATAGAGCTACCAGACGCTTACACAAACGACTGGAAAATTTTCTTAGTTCACTTTGTTTCTTTAAAAAAACACATTCCTGTGACCGACAAAGCTTACGAAATCCGAAAAGAGCAAGAAAAGTAAGAATTTTATTCAAAATCAGCCAATTTGATACTTTTATTTAGATATTTGAATCAATTTAAAATTTCACCAAGGCAACAACGAATTTTGACAATTTGAATCTGAAATTGTTCAATCGAATTGAATTGAGTTGAATCACCTTACACAGACGGAATAAAAATGATAGTCAATTTGACTATCAAAAAAATGATAGTCAACTATCACCTTAGCCGATTCCACCCCTGATTCGATTATTTTGACTGTCATTTATCAACAATCACCTTAGCCGATTCCAGCCCAGTTTTAAATGATATAGTATGTATGTATGTATTTATGAATGTCAATGAAATATTAATTTGATTTCTTTCCACAAAACCGAAAATAACATTCCGCTGTATGAGTCTCCGTCTCCTTCGCAGCTGCTGTGCGGATGCCTATGCCGATGTATGTCGTGTCCGTTCCCGTTCCCGTTCCTTTGCGCTGTTTGTATGGTGCACTTGAATTGATTATTGTGAAGCTTAGCTTTTGGCGTTTTAAAGTCAACATCAACAAAACAAGAGCATCATCTTATGTTCATCTGTCCGTTTGCCATTGAACAATACTGTAATCCGCAAATTGAGAGTGTTTTCTGTTGTCTGGTTTCTGTTTAAGTTTGTTGTTTTTGTTACTTCTCTCTAAGACGAAGGTGGCTCATTTGATTGGGGCTTTGTGTATAAATTTTATATTCGCTAGATACTTCTCATCCCATGGTTTGGTTCTAGCCCTATGTCTGTATGTATGGATATAGCAAGTAGCAAGGCAATACGGGGCAAACGAAGCGAACGGCAGTGTGGCGTGTGGTGTGGTGTGTGGATGTGGAGTCTCTTTAGGAGAAAAGCCATAATAGCTTTACGTTAACATCGGGTTTGTACGTTGGGGTCTATCGAAGAGTGTAGTTCGTATGTTTTTTGCTCGCTGATTTTTGTACATCATCACAGTCAAGACCGAGAGACCGATCCCGAGCCGATGAAGTCGACGACGACAAAGCTACGACGACGCGACCGACGATAAGGCATATGTGCCTGTGCACTATAAACTCGATATTTTGCTGTTTGCCGATTTTTCTGTTTAGTTGCTTTTTTTCCTTTAATAATTTCTTCGTCGACGTGCGTCGTCGACGATGTCGAGTTCGAGTATCTGTGTGTGAATGTGGTCATAGTCAAAATGGTGTTCCGTCTAAACTGCTCGCGTTAAGCTTTTGGCGCTTAGTGTCACAGTATTTCGTAGTCTGCCTCCGCCACTGAGTCTTTTTCTCTTAGCACTTAGCGATCGTCGTGTCGTCGCTCGTCGTCAGTTTCATGAAAGCCCGAACTTTTTTGCTCGATTTTCGGAAGTTTTCTATTTTCTTCATACCTAAGTATTTTGTTTTCTAAATTGATTGTGTATTAAATCTTTTATTGTGATAGATAACTTTATGGTATTCCACCATAACTAAGGATAGATTTAAACGATCAAAGGTTAAAAAATCGTTTGTACTATTTTGTTTTTCAATTTAAAATTGAAAATTGAAAACAAAAAAATATCTGCTTAGCTGAAACGGTAAAGTTGTGGTGTGTGTGTGCTACTTAAGAGTTCTAGAATAGAACTTTTGTATTTATGATAGATACGAGTATGTTCATAATTATAAAAATGACGCAAACTTTCGGATGCACGATATCGATTCGAAAATAAAGTGTTTTTTCATTTCAATATAAAAAATTAAAAGGTAAAACCTGCCTATTAATTCAAAAATTTATACCTACATATGTATATTTGAAAACAACAAAAACACATATGTATGTATAAGTTAATGTTTTTTTGTTTTTCGGGCGGCTGCTGGAATGATACAAGAAAACAAGTTTTCTAATTTTTGACGGTTTACTGTGGTGTCGTGTTCTCGGTTCCTCGATTTCTATGGCCATTTTTTGATTAATTTGAATCTTTTTTGCACACAATTCTAAGAACCTACTCAAAACGAAATACCTAACTTGATCGTTAGTTCAAATCTTAAATTGTTTTTTTTTCTTATTGTTGTTGTGTATTTGTATTTTTATAAAAATTTAAAAGAGCGAATACTAATGGGTGTTTGATATTACCTATAGTGAGATGGATAGATACTTATAAAGTGAGGAATAATAAAAAAAATTAGGTGAATAATTCACTACCTACCCGGGAGTGTCAGTGTGATAAATAAAATTAAATTAAATGGAAACATCATAAATTCAGCTCTCTATAAATATACATACATACATAGGTATGTGATCGATAAGAAAGTATTATACAAATATATAATGCTAGTTTTTTGTTCAAATGTGTGAATTCTAATCGATTTTATCAATCAAAAATAAGTTTGTTATCTCTACCTATCATCCGAAAATAATAATATCATCATCATATTTGGATACTTAACCATACATATATACATATGTACGTGTATATACAGTACACGGAGGCAGTTATATAAACTGTGGAATATTTAAGGTTTTATCCATAGAAAGTGTTTGTTGTTATAGAAGTTGGTGATAAAAAAAAAAAATGATAAGAGTCAATTCGCAATCATTTAGCTTGTCTAGCACATTGAATAAGGTAATTAATTTTTACATTGAAAATGTAATCAAATTTACAGCATTATTGTGAGTTGTTTTTTTTTTAAGATACCTAGGTACCTAATATACAATAGGTGTAGGGAGGTATACGATAAAGTCGGCTTGGTTTTCTATACATATTAACAAAAGCCTTTTTAAAATTTCATTAGCGACTGTAGGTACCTATGTGAAGTTTAAAAAACCGCTATTGTTGTATTGAAGAATTACTTGTGAATCACGGTGATCATTTAGGTTATTTTATTTGATCTTTGAGAAACAACTTGCTTAATGGACAAATTTATATACATACCTGTGTATGTATGTATGTAGGTAGGGGGTAGGGTGTCATAGCAGAGTTCAATCACAGCCTGTGCCACCTAGTTTTTTCACGGTTACTGCTAGGAGTTCACAAATCCTCCAAGAGTAATTTTGTTATGAAAAGTGCTTTCCATCATTACCTACTCGCACACAAAAATGGTTGACATTTGTAAGTCACTAGGCCCTGGTTCTCTACAAGCTGTTGCGCCACCTTATATAATTTATATACAAATGTAAGTAGGTACCTACCTATAGGTTGAATTTCGTTTTGCTAAATTGAATATTTGAAGGACATGCACGTCAACTCTATCTTGAACTGTTAATACTTAATTGAGTATTATTTAGTCATACAACCTATTAAAATTTTTTTATTTTACTATACCTAACTTAAATTGTGTAAATGTTATGAAAACAAAATTATATGAGCGTGGGTTTAATTAACCCAAAAATTGTACTAAAAAAAGAATTTTCAAGTGGAAAACGATTTAAAAGAAAAACAGTTTTTATCATCAGTTCAAAAATTTAACTCACTTTTAGAAAAGAAAACTAAATTATAAAAGTTACTTATGTACCTATTTTGTTTTATTCAAAACGGACTTTTGCAAACCGTGTAGGTGACTCATGTGTATGTAAAAGTTATACCTAATAAAAATATATGGTTTTTCAATAATAGGTTTCATTTTGGTATTAAAAAATCTGTTAAAAGATTCCTACCTACTCCAATGAAAAACTGTATCGCAAATAGGCGCCATGGCTACTGTTGTCCTCAATAACTTCACGAAATTCATCCTTAAAACCTTGAACGGATGGCAGAGCATCGCTATAGACATTTCATTCATGTTACGCAAAGTTGAGGTTTAAATGTGTTTAATCACAAGTTCTTGTTGGCCAATTGTGATCCACTCTTCTAGAAATAATACAGTCAAGTAATTTTTTTTTTGTTATACCAAAATGCGATTGTGTTTCGATGTTTCTATCTGTGACTATAATTTCAACCATGAAGTAGTGAATTTTCAACGATTTGTTGATGCGTGTGTGTTCCATTTTTAGCAATGATGTAGATTTTACTTGTCAAATCATGAAATTTGACAGCTGCTCAAAAATCGGGCAGCATATTTAACAAAAGATTGTTAGGATTCACTTCAATTGACACAAACTTTGGATACCTACCTATGTTTTTATCGATGAGCAGCAGAACTTGAATCTCTTAAATTGGTATTATGTTTAAGCTAGCGTTGTTCTATTTTGTGGTTAAATATTCTCTTTTTTGGTTTAACAGCTAAAGAACATGAATATGTTTTTGAGTTAATTCATATAAGTAGATGGAGAGTCACAAACAAACATTTTTACAACTTAGTAACTACCACGGAAGGAAGCTTAAGTAAAAATCAATGAGATTAAAGAATCTTAAATACTTTAGTTTTTGGTATAATTTTTGTTTACATCTCTGAATTACAAAATAATTATTGAACTATAGTTTACTTTCTATAATATACCTATAATACATTATTAATGTTGGCTTTTTGTATTACCCGTGGCATGATGGTTAGTGCGTTGGACTGTCATGCCAGAGGTCTTGGGTTCGATCCCTGCCTATGCCATCTTAAGTTTCACGGGTACTGCCTCTTGCGAGGAATTGACAAATTCTCCAAGAGTAATTCTTGTCATGAAAAGTGCTTTCTCAAAATTTGCCGTTCGGATTCGGCATATAAACTGTAGGCCCCCTCCATCCCTGACAACTGTACTCGCACACAGGAATGGTTGAGAGTTGTAAGTCACTAGGCCCTAGTTCCCAACTGTTGCGCCACCCAATTTATTTATTTTAATGTTGGCTTTTTGGTCAAATTGTATTGTTTGTGAAAATAAAAAATACGTTAATTTTATCTCGATGTTTCGCTGGAGATCAATTAATATTTAATAGCTAATATATTTTGATTGTATTTTTTTAAATTTCAAATTGAACTGTCCCAAATGTTCAACATTATCATTTTCCTTCAAATCTCCAATTAAAGCTTTATATAATTGTTTATAAAATTGTGTATACTTGGCAGTAGTAAGATAGCATATACATTTATACCAATCTCTGTAAATTGTGCAATATAGGTTTAAGTATGAGAAATTATCATTGTTCTTGTTACGAGGAAAAGGTAAACGCGCTAGAAAGTCTGCGCAACTAGCAGAAAAGGGAAATCTCTATGAACCTTAGAGGTGATTAGACAACACTAATTTTGTATAATATATTGCCATTATCATTGTTGAAACTTAATTTTGATTTTATTTATTTAAAGCATAATGTCTTAGTTTTTGTTTTCATAATGGGACAATGGAATTTTAAATAAAATGCAATACAAATACTAGTAAGTAAGTAATAATTAGATTTTAAGAAATTATTTAAAAAACATTTTCAATAATTTAAATTAAACATTCAAAAGACAAAAATATGTAAACTTTATGTAGACAAAATAAACGCCCCTGAAGATGTTGAGCAAGGGCGGATCCAGACTTTTCATCAGGGGGGGAGGGGGCCACACACTTAGATGAGTTTTAATAAATGCTAAAATGACAACTTTAGTTATCAAATTAATTTAGAACACTGTTGTCCAGCAAGGTATGGTCTAACTATTTAATTTGGATGACTCCCTAAATATGAAAGCATTCCAAGATTCCAACAGTTTTCTAAATATGCCATATTGAAGAGCTAAAACACAATAGTTTAGAGGGTTTTTGGTGCATTTCGGGCAGAAATGTAGGAAATTGTTTTGAAACATTGCTTTTTTCCAAAAATAAAATACACTTTTCTAGTTTTTATTTCTATTAATGCGAAGAACGCTGCAAAAATTCAAAAATCCAGAAAATGAGAGAGGATCTGATATGTAGAAATATCGGGCTTTTTTGACGTAGTTTTTTCGAACTCAATTTTCGGGAGTCTCTTATTACTATCGTTATCAATCTGCTTACTCGTATTTTGATCTTTAAGGCGTCAACAAAACCTAAAAATTGTAGAGATTAAAAGGTTTGGTCTTGAATTTAAGGAAATAATTGCATTTAAGTACATAATTTCTTTAAAAGATTAAATTAAATTAAAACAAAGTTAGGTAGGTGAACAAATAAGTTGGGAAGAAAAGTTTTTGTAGCACTCACAAATTACACGTTTCAAAGCTTCAATATCAATAGATATGAAACGTTTATTATGTTTTTCACTTAGCCATTAGTTTAACAAAAGTGTCACTTGATTTTTTTGGGACATTTGTATTATTGAAATTCGTGTTTAAATCTCAGTTCTAGAGCATCCAAAGCAAATATACTTCAAAAGTAGATTTATTTAATTTTTTAAGATCTTTTAAGATCTTTTGTATTCAACAGAAAACCAATTTTGAAAGAAATAAAATGCACGACTGGGTCGCTAGAACTTACTAATTTCTTCCAAAAAGTCTGTTTAAAAATATTTCCTATATTTTAAGATTTAAAAATGTATACATACCTGCAAAATAAGTTTTTCTCAAAAATTTAAATGCCATTTTATTTGTCAAAAAATCTAGATTAAATTATTTTTTTTTCGAAAATCATTTTAAATTTTAAATCATAAAAAATCATCATTTTGATCATAAAAAATCATCATCAATTTGATCATTGACAAGATCTTGCACAGAAAAGAGAAGAATTTTGAAATCGGTCCATTAGTTCTTGAGAAAACTTAAAAACAATATAAAGGTGGTTTGAGGGGTACCCTTCTGGAGCAATACGAAAATATGTTTTTCTTGTAGAAAGAAGCCAAATTAAGAACACAAAATTTAGAGAAAGTTTTAGAAAAATCACATGTTTGAACCAACAAATTTGTATGGGGACTGCTGTTATTTTTCGTATTAATAAAATGAAAAAAACGCCTTACACTAATCGGCTGAAAATCTTAATTTCAATCAACACAATTGTTTGGTCTGTAGGGGCCAGGAAAGACAGACGGAAGGAATCGGGGTACCCATTTTTTTAGAGATCTCTACCTTCGTAATGTCATATTTGATTAAAAGCTCTAGTTTGAAATTGTTTATTAATGTAAAACTTGCTATATAGTTCCTATATGTCGCAAGTAAAAATCACTTCAATAATCACTATTTATGTGTGCCAAAAAAACTTTATAATAAAATTGAAGGCTATATCAAGGAATTTAAAGGCAACTCAATATAAAATTGATGATCTCTTATTCAAGGTTTCTTCTTAAGAACCTGCATATTTGCTCTTTTTCTTAGAAACAATTTTTATGAAAATAATTTAAAGCATGACTAAAGTTTTTTTCAAATTCTAAATTGAGTAAAAACTAAAGTTTTAGTTGTTTTGACAGCAAACCACTTTTTGGTGAATGTCGTTAAATTACTAATAAATCTTTAGATTAAATCTTTTCTTATACAACTTAACTGTATAAGCTTTATGGATCTATTGCCCCCCCCCCCTCCTGGATCGTCCATTGGTCAAAAGTTGATGAATTTGTGCAGTGTTTTTGGAATAGGGCTGAATATCCGATTCATATTATGTTCTTGGTCCAATCTTCAGTCAAAATTATTACTTTTAGCAACAAAGTTTAAGGAAGTAAAATATAAATGTTGTTTTCATATACAAAAAATAAATAATTCAAAATATAATGGGGGTCATATCCATTAATGCAATACGATTAGTTTCGAATTGAAGGGAATTCCAAACTAAAAAGCAAACAAATTATCTCCCGGGGGGGGGGTGTTGGCATGACCCCTACGACCCTCCCCCCCCCCTGGACCCGCCATTGATGTTGAGGATATCTAGCGAAACGTCCGGATAAAATTAATTTATTTTATTTTTTGTTTGCATGAACAAAAAAAGAATGTGACCTTTTTGGTCACATTAAATATGTTAAGTTATTAATGTGGGCTTTTTTGCCGACATTAATAATTTAACATATTGAATTAATAAAAAATGTTTTTGATTTAACATTGCCAAAAGGATTAAATTATGTAAATGAAACTCAAGAATCCTGAAATGTATTAACCAAAAATAATGATTCCCCAAGATTACAATGGTTGTTAGTTTAATATAATAATAATTAATTTGAAACAAAAATTGTACTTTTATAGAGTTAAAACTTTTTATAATATATTGCTCTCTTACTCTAGAAAAAACACAAGATTCTTAACTACACCTTCATATTATAATATCATACAAATACGAATGTATCATGTAAAGACACGAACAAATACAACTTGAAATTAAATAAGATGAAGATATAGAATAGATACTATAAGATGAATAAACATTCCAACTTCTAAAGAAAATCTGATATCAATATGTTGTGATGTGGTCTAACCTAACCCTAGACATTACCTCTAAGATCAACATTTACAATAGTTTCCTGTTTACGTTTATCTCCAATATTAGTACACAAACATAATTCTTCCAACAAGTTCAATTATATTTTTCAGATCATTTTAACGACACAAACGTTATAATATGTATATAGGTTCAGGCTTTCAAGGTTGACGGTAGAAACCTATACAAAAATAAAAAACGAATTGAGTAAATAAAAACTTTTAAAATGGCGTCATCACCATAAAGGCTAGTTCAAAGTGGACAGTTTTTTTGCGTATTTGATTATACCTACCTACCTATAATTTTGTTTTGCATTTTTATGTTTAGAAACACCAATAAATTAAAATTAAAAATTAAAGCAAAAACAGTTTTTTTCATTTGTCTTTGATCTTGGCAACCCCAAGTAATGTAGTCGGAAGAGGTACCATCTGAATTAAATATGATTTTATTTTTTCTAGTCTTTATAACTGAAATCAATATTGTTTCTTTAAAAAAATACGACAGTACTATAATTTTAAAGCGTTATTAAAATTTATAGGTGACATTTATACAAATTAAGAAGCCAAACAAACCAAAAAGAATTCTCTAATCTATTATATGCATCTCCTATAGTTACTACATATAGGTGGTTATAATTATTGGTGTCGAAAGGGGAGACTTTAACAACTTTTTCTAGATTATAGCAGATAAGAACTTGTCTGTTAGTCTAAGTCCGATGACATGATACATTCAGATTAAAAATTTGTGAAAATTTTCAATTTTTCTTTTAATTTATTTATTTTTTTTAAGACCAAATGTCTCTCTGAAAAGTATCTAACATTTGCAATTTTCAATGCCAAGCGAAACAGTAATATTGTAGATAACTATAATATTAAGAAAAATTAGTAAATTGTTTGTAATTTTCTTTTTTAAATCGACAAAACTCTACATTTAACTTATTTATAATTAATGTCTCAATTAGCTCACTGGTGTATAATTTGGTATGATTTCTTGAATTTTGGTGTACAATTTAGAAAACTGAATATTATTTTCAGATTTTGGTGTATCTCACAAAATATACCGGTGAAAGAATTACACCACTGGTTTTCTGTGCAAAACTTCAACTGTTGCAAAATAAAACCGATTCGCAGCTGTTTTTTTTAATATTCCATTAATTACGCATAGGAAAATCCAATTTTGAAATCAATCAGCGTGATGTACACCAAATTTTGTAGATAAAATACAATTTTAAATGAGCACCCATTTTTCGGTGTAAGATTTTAATCTTATGGAATCTAATGTCAACACATGTTTACAATTTATGATGATGTTCTCAAATTTGGATCGTTCGAAATATTTTTACATATCCACTAAAAATTTAGCAAAATAATACGTTCGATATTTAATTTTAGGGAAACCGCTAATTCGTTAATCGCATAGAAAAAACATGTATGATAGAAAGAAAAATTTGCCTGTACTTGTTTTAATAAAAAAGAAAATAATCAAGAACAATCGGCACTAGTTTTCTCAAAAATGGACGACATTTATAAATAGAGCATAAACCTGGAAATATTTGTAAGGTTTTTTTCTCACCAGTTATTTCCAAGAGCACGTCATATAATTTACCAACGTATCAATACCATCTTCAGTTTATACAGGTACTTAATGCACTCTGTTGACTTTTTAATGTAAACATTTCTATTCGATTAAAGATCTTTCCGGAATTTACTATCAAATTTATTATATTTTGATAAATTAAAATAAATTCCTTGTTTGTAGGTAGATAAAAAAATTGCTATAACCTTAAAATGGCAAAAATGGGTTTAAAAGAATTTGCTCAAAAAACCGTACAAATTATTTAAAGTCAAAAAAAGTGAAAGCGAGAAAATTACTTCATAAGTTTTTCGACTTGAAAATAGGTCCTAGGAACCTATATGATGTTATTTAAAAACAATGCAAAAATTACATTAAAACAAACATTAATTATTAGAATATTAAATCGACTTAATTATGTATTGCATTTAGTATTTTCATCCAACTTTTAACATAGCGTCTCTAAAAAATAAAAAAAAAAAACAAAACATTTTAGATTTAAAATAATTATTTTTCAAGAATCTTTTTAGAAATTTTGAATTGATTGATATTTCCGAGGCCAAAAATCATTCTAATTACCAAAAATCATACTAATTCATCATTTCCTTGCGGCTATAAAATGCAGATAGATTCTTAGAGACCATTACAAATTCTTCAGAAACATTTTCAATCAGTAAATAAACATCGATGTAAGTTTTATTCCAAAATAAAATCTATGTTTCTATACATAATAAATTTACACAAAAATGTTATTTAAATTGTTTACTATCGAGGTGTATGATTTAAACCAATTATTAGTTTATTATTTACATTTTCGGTGTTCTATAGTAACCAGAATAATTCAAGATGGGTATAATTTGTGTACAGCGGTGTAAATTGTAAACGACAACGAGGTATTATATACACCGAATTGAAATTAATTGTACAAAAACTGCACTCAAAAGTGCTATATTCTTTATAGGTATTTAAAATGTATATCACGAAAGTCCAAAAAAATACCCCAAGTACTTGAGATTTTGTAAAGTTCAATTATTTTAGTGTAATTTAAGAACGGACCCAAGTCTAACACGAAGGCCACCAAAATTGTTGCAATAAAACAATTCGCAACGCTAGCGGTTGAAAATGTCTATTAAAAAATCCGCAGCGTTCCTTCTTCTTCTGATTTTAGCATTTTAAAGCTTAGACTATTCATTATAAAGTTGAAACTAATGGCTTTAAGATAATAAAATCAAAGAGTGGAAAATATTTTTGTGCAATGTTATAAGTTAAATATTGATTTTATGTATGTTCTCAAAACTTTTATAAAATGTTTTTTCATACACTTTTAAGACGAGAAAACTGATGGGTTTTAAGTTATGAAACGAAGGACGGCACCTTATGTGAATGTAAGGACTTGTTTTTTGCTTTTTTGAATTCTGTTAACAAAAAAAATCGAATATGTGCCCAGTAAAACTTAGAGGAAATTTTTGTAAGCAATGAACATGTGGCAACATAATTATCTCCCATCAGACATCTTGCCAAAGGAGCCAGTCCTTATGTTCACCTTGAAACTTGATCATTGAATCCGACATAAAGTAAAAATACAAAGCACAAAGGTTCCTGCTGAAATCTGCAAATAAACATAAAATACTTTTGACAACATATGGTACATCGTATATGTATACCGCAACATCGTGTCTGTATTCTGCAAAATTTGCATATGCACTAATGCCTCAATCAATCTGTTCCAAGGAGGAGGAGAAACAGGAGATATATTGCAGTTGTTAAATTTTGAATTATTATATTTCTATACTTCTGTTTGTCGCCTTGAGTTGAGATATTGCTGTGCGGTTTTTATTTTTTATTGAAATTTAATTGTCTTAATTTGCATAATATCAAGTAGATAATTTTCTTAAACTTAAGTGGCTTTCATCGACACCGCGCGCATAAAATGACGTAATTTACTGACGTTGATCTTTTCATAATGTTTAAGATACATATATTTTTCAAAGAAACTTAAACAGTGAGATCATAATTCTTTGGAGAATGTTTGCATTTCTATATAGAATATGTACAGTTGTACACCCAACCCCAAGATATGTATTTTTTTGTAAACATATCTTCTGTTTTTTTTTCTTTTTTGTGTTGGTTCTCAACAAAATTACCACACACCCACACCACACCTTTCATGTCTAAAAATACATATATTTATAAACAATCTTTTCCAGGAAGTAAGTTTACTTTTCGATATCTTTTTTAATTTGCAGTTAAGGTAATTTAAGGGTATCTTAGGGATTCGTAAAAAAAAACAATATAGGTTTAAAAAGTATTTTATAGTTTTTTTGGTATTGTTAATCACCTCATATGCAGAAATTAGGTTATTGTTCGTGTGCCAACAACTTAAAACGTATCATACTTCATACATTCCTTGTTCAACCGCCATCTAACGATTTTTTCAAGTAGTGCTTATTTCGTGAATGGTAACACTTAGCTCATGTCTGATTTGACAGAAAATTAGTTTTATCCTTCCGCTGAACGAATATGTTTGTGTATACGCTTGAACAACGCTGGGAAGAACGCTTAGAAAAGATGCCGATTTTTCCAAAAAAAATCATCTTTTCAGATGAAGCTCATTTTGATCTTGGCGGGTAAGTAAACAAGCAGAATTGTCGCATTTGGGGCACAGAAAACCCGCCCGCATACATTGAAAAGCCGATACACCCAAAACGAGTCAGGAGGATATTAGCAACATTTGGTTTCAACAGAATGGCGCTACGTGCCACCCAGCCCAAGCTACACTCGATGTTTTTATAGCATTTTAAAAAAAAAAGTGTTATTTTGCGGACCCTATATTTCTGAAAATACTTTTAATACCGATTTTAATTTTTTTTTATAAGAAAATCATATTTAATGTTTAATCATTAGAAGTCACATAAACCGTTCAGAATAAATAATAGGTCCGTTCGCGTACCCTCCTAAAATAGTCCAATTTTACTAAAAAATACGAAATTTAACCAAATCCTGTTCGCGTACTCAAAAATTTCGTAGTTTTTCGTAAAAGAGAGCGCTCAAGAGAGAATAAAATATTTCCCCAACCTACGAATTTTAGCCCAAGAAATTTCTTTGGGCTGATTTGCGAAAATTTTAATTTTGATAGAAATTCAAATAAATTAAATAAATTGCTCGCTTTTGCTGTCAGTTATAAAATTTAAAAACAAATTTTCAAAGAACAGCAACAAGACAGTAATATTGTGTGAAAAACTTGTTGTTTTCCCGTTCGCTTACTTTTTTGTAGTTTTGTTTTTTGGTGAGAAAATTTTACCCCCACTCTTTAAAATATTTCTTTTTACGAATTTTAGTGCAGAAAGTACGCGAACGGACCTAATATTTGTATAAGCTTAAATTTTACAATCACCGATTACTTAATAAATAACTTATTAAGTTAATAATTACTTAAAAGTATTTTCTAGACAATTGGTTTCATTAGTGATTGGTTACGATCTTATTAAAATATGAAAGCTCAAAGAGTGAAGTTCAATGGAATTAGGAACGATGTAATGACATTTGATTTGGGTGTTCCACAAGGTTCGGTTTTGGGATAAAATACTTTTTTTGGTACACATTAATTCTTTATTTAGTTTGCGATTTAAAGGTTTTCTGACAGCCTTTGCAGATGATGTTTGTTTTTCTTATGGTACAGCGTACAGATAGTTGTCTGAATCTTATATCTGATATAAATTGAGATCTCAGCTTGTTAAGAATCTGTTTTGCAGAGCACAAATTGATAATTAGTTCTAAAACCAAGATGATGTTTTTCAGCTTGTCTAGTGTCCAAAATTTAAGTTTTTTAACTGCACCTGTAATCCTACGGTTACTTCCATAACATTTACGGATTCCATGAGCTGTATTAATAAATATTTTAAATTATAAATAGTTAATGAATTCAAGTATTTGGGATTAGTAATTGATTCTAGAATGAGTTTTTATAACCACACAGAAAATCTTAGATAGTATTTTCGGTGCACTCTTAGAAACTTCTTTTTGTGTGTGTAAGAATGATCTTCCAAACTGCTACTTAAAATATATTAAGGCATTTTTCATTCGAAACAAGAATTTGGAATTTCTTGTTGGGGAGGTTCATATTATAACAAAATATAACCTCTATTAGTTTTGAAAGTGTTCTTTTGGCAGGTCTTGCCTGTATTTAGTTTTCCACTATTTAAGGATTTGAAAATTCTTTTAGCGCGACATTGTTATATTGTTATAAAGTTCTTGTTTTTGTTTTCTTTAAGAGATCAGATCAGATCTTAACTTTAGAATAATTGATAATTATATTTTATGTGGAAATTTTTTAAACCAAGTTTCTACACCGGTATATCGAACAACCGCATTTAGAAGTTTTTATAATGTTTCCTCATGTAATATATTTAATAGACTCTCCCCTATTCTATCATAATGCAAACTTCTCATTTGTTATTTATAAAAAAAGTTAAATACTGGCTCCTTAGTCTTGATAATGAGCGTATTGATTTTTTTGTTAATGGTTCTACCTGATATTTTCTTTTTGTATGCAGTATATAAATTTATGATTGTCTTTCTTTTTTTTCTTCTAAGGGTCACCCATTTTAAATAACAATTGTTTAATTATTCTTAGAGTGGCGCAATAACACTATTTAATATAAAAATATTTGTATCGCTTATTTCTTTTCTTTCTTATATCACTTATTTGGATTTTAAGAAATAAAATCTTTATATCAATCAATCAATCAAAAAATATATCAATAAAAATAATTGCATTTTGAACCCTTCACATGCATTTATTTTGTAGATTAACTGCCATTTCTGTTTTAAAATAATTTGTATTCAATTTTTGTATAATAAGATAGGATTATTTTATTTATTTTAAAAAATCCGCTTAGGTTTTGAATATCTTAACTATGGTAAATGTGAAATGAGAAATGGTAAACATTTTTCTATGTAATGGATGAGAAATTTTTTAAACTATAGTAATTGGTGTCCATTGCTTTCGTATCTTTTTTTTAAAGTTAAATCAAAGTACAAGTGTTTTAAAGTTATCTAAAAAAGAATTGTAAGAGGAGGCACTTGCGGTATTTATTTTGTATTCTTCAGAAGATTATAATTCCAGAAATAGTGTTTTTTATTATTTTGCAAGCCTTATTATGAATTTTAAAATAGTCTAAGCAAAGTGTGTATCTAAACAAAAAGATCAAAAACCAAGTTTAAAATATAGCCCTTTAATTTATACCTAGTTGCCAATTTAACGACCTAGTTGAAAACATTATACATATAAAGTATTAATTTTACAAATGGGTTTTTTATCACGTTTTGAATGATTCTTGGCTTCGGGGTCCGGACTTGGTAGGTAGAGTTCTTTATTATTAAAAGCAAAGTGATTTAATCTTCTATTTTTGATTAGTTTCTAGTTTTAGTTATAATATAACATACTGTTTCTTTGCCCGGTGTGTAATCAAGTTAATAAACAGAAAAATTGTTTGTGTGTTGATTATTGCTATTCAACTTGGTTAGGTCTATCAATTAATCTTGTTCCATGTGTATGAATAGCTGATAAAGTTGATTTCATGTTTTCATAAGCAATAAAGGTAATTATTATCATAAAAAAAACGTTATTTTTTGCTGAAAGCATTACTGAAAAAAAAGTGAAACTAAAGGCTGTTAAATCCAAATACTTAAGGTCAACTTCAACACAGAAACGTTAAACGAAAATGACATATTCAGTCAAATATGTCAGTAGATTGCAAAAATATTTAGATTTATTTCTTTGTAAAGCAGGTATAGGAACTTGTTTTAGAGTGCAAATCAGGTTCTTCATGGTCAAAGGTATTACAATTTGCATATATCAAGCTGGAATATAGGGATATCAGTAACTCATGATGCAAGTTAAGTTCATAATATTTTATTTTTTACAGCCTGTGTGGTTTTGATTATCGTTATGGTGTAAGCTAAGTTGAAATAACATTATGATTAAGAATCGTACATACATTAAAACTAGCTATAAGTTATTTGTAATACTAAATAAAATGTACATATGTACATATGTATGTAGTTTATTTTGATCTAAACTAATTGAACTCTTTCCCTCCAAAATTAAAAAATACATAGTCTCTTTAAAGAACTCTTTTTCGGCCGAAATTGTATGATTGAATTCCTAACAAAGATACATTTTCGCAAAAGAGCATATAAAAATACTCTAAGTTCTAGTTGAGTTGTAGACCCCCACCCTTTTTTCTTCGACTTGTTAACATGAGATATAGGTCATACATATTCTAACCTTGACCATCATTGTACAATGAATGTACATATTCAAACATCCGCATGCATTTAAGCTCAAGAACTAACCGAACGAACGTACCAGTAAAACATCTCTCATTTTCAACTCCTGCGCCAATAATATTAAACAACAAACATACATACATATATAGAAAAACACACCCTTAATCAACAATCCAACTGGCGAACAAAATGTATATATGTATGTATGTAGCTATTCAAAATCAAAATTCCAACTTCAAGTGCCAAAAAGGCCATGAGAGAGAAAACGCTTCCTTTTTATTTTAGAGTTTACTCATTGTATGATGCCAAAGTGCAGTGTTCATGGTGAGCAGTACTGTGCAAAAATATTTTTAAAATAGTTTTATTGTTTTTGTTCTGATATAATGTTCGTTAGAAAATGTTATAGTCAACGATGTGAAAAGCTTTTACACTTCAAGAAAATATGTTCATTTGCAAGACATATAATATATACATACATATGTATGTATATACATTGAGAAAATGAAATAGATAATTTCGAAAAAAAATTATTTCGTACACACAAACTCTGGCTCAAAATTTTAAACAACATGGTGTTAAGGTTTTAACAATTTACTATTTAGTAATTTACTAAGGAGCACCAACATTTTAAACCTTTCTTTTCGTTTTGACTAAGTAGTAAATTGCTAATTGGCTTTTATTAAAAAACGAGCATACAAACATGTCTAAAAAGTGAAAGTTCGTTAAAATAAACAAAGCAAATACGTTTAAACTGACCTATTAATTGGAATTCCCAACTGTTGACTAAAGCATTCCATCCACGCACTGCTCTTGTAAGAATAATAGTACAGATGTCATTTGGATTGGCAAATTGCTAAAAGTTAAAGCAGCCATTCCTTTAATTTATCTTAAGCAAATTGTTAAGAGACAGTAAGATGTTAAAATCGTTTAGAATTAAGTAAATCATCTTTTTAGCTTAAAAATTGCTACAAATGGCCTTAAAATTTTAGTAAATCGTTTAAAATTTTGCGCCACTTACTTTAGTGAAAGCCACTTTGTATTTAAGACACTAAGAAGTTTGTAATCAAATGCAAAAGCGGCATTGCCTTGATTTACATGTGAATGTGTTTTATACTATTTTTTTGCAGTATTTCGTTGTTTATATTGAGCCAAGTTTACAAAAACCGACCAAATTTCATCATCAAAAACCGGACCGACTACAATAACTTTCTATGGGAAGTTAATAATATTATCCAATGGTTGCAATTTTTACAGCAAAGAATCAAATTAAATAAAATGTTTGTTTGATAAAATTAACATTTTCCTTTGCATGCTTCGTAACCGAGAAGCATGGGTGCGTAAATATTTCATATCTATACAATAACATAAAACAATGGAATTACAATAAACCACAATATTATAAATTGACTATTACAGGAATTTAGAGTTTAGTTCCTTTTTATGAGCTAACCTCAAAAACACGAATTTCACACATTATAGGTGGCATTGATATCTTTTACATTCAAAGTTTTACCATTATACATTTTGCTAAGAATGGTCTGATGAAAAAGTAGCTTGGATCGGAAAAATAAATGTATTCGATTTGAGAAATAGAACAATTGTTTTTAAAAAACATTTAAATTCTTATGAGAGCAACTTATATTCTTGTTTCCCAAACATTTTTTTATAACAATGGTCAACAAAGTTAATTTTTGTTGACCATTGTTATAAATAACTTTACAGCAGCCTTTTTCAAAATTATTTGTTATTCTGAATTGGAATCTTATGTCATAATTGTTCTATTAGATCACGTTTTCATAATGTACGTTTTCTAGATACAATTTGAATCATTTTAGTATTTTTTATTAGTTCTCGTAACCTCACATTAGTTATGAGATGTCTTATGGGGTTCATTTGACTATCTGAAGTTTAAAAAAAACATTGAATGTTGTTTTTGCTACATGTACTCAAACTCAGCAATAACTGTATCCAACATTATTTGTATGTATTTTAATAAATTGGTGTTACAAAGAATTCGTAACAAGAACAAAAATTGCTTTTATAGCGTTTTGCGCTTTTCTGTTAATAACCGAGTTAGCAATATAGCTTATGTATGGCAGGTGAAGACTAACAACTAATAAAGATTGAATGTTGAAGAAATAGATTGTAGATTTGAGAATCATCACTGCTTCAAGAATTTACATAGCCTCAAAAAGGCTTTTTCGAATTATAAATGGTTGCATCGCAAAAACCTGACATGATAGATTGATTTTGAAAGCGGATTCGGACTGAATCCATCAAAATCCTTAAAAAGGGTATAATTTGATTGCCAGCTACATAACCTTGTTTTAGTAGTATTATTTTTTTTTGGCTTAACGGCTTTGAAGGACGATGATTTGATTTGGTTGTTGTTCTGAAGAGTTTTAGACACAAATTTTCATGTGTATTTTTAGGATAATCTAGGTAATGAGAAAAGAAAAATATCAATTTGTAACGGATAATTTGCTCTAAAAACCAATTTAAGATATAATGAATGTGATTCCATCTAAAACCCTTCACTTAGATTTATTCCAAAAATTGATAGGTTTGCTTTGGATACGTTTTTTTTTTAGTAAAGAGATAGAAAAATTAGTGTTCGTATAAAATAACTACAAAAAAAAACTATCTAAAATATTTGTTTTAGTTTGTCTATTATTATTATTTCATTAAACAAAGTTACAGTTCTTCAGTGATAACTTGATAATAATGTAATACAAAAAAAAAAACAACAATTATATTAATCGTTGCCAGCATAAAGGTTACTTAAAACTAAAAGCAAATTATTTTTAAATGATAATCTACTCAGATTTAAATCGATCATATCGCAAATGCTATTAGTTAGACAATTACGCATGATTCGAAATAATTTTCATGTCGTTCTATAGGAAGGCATATCTATATTCCAATTAGGCCTTTTCATTAATACTCTAGTGAATCTTTTTTGGATTTTTTCAATTCTAAAAGAGTGGTTGTCATACGAAGGGCACCAAACAGTATACTAAAATACTCAAGAGTAGATCTAACAATATTAATCACAGAACTCTTTTGAATAGCGTGAGATAAAACCCAACATCGAGTTACCTACTGCGCTACTAAAAAATCTATATGTTTTAAGAAATCAAGCTTTTGTTCAAAAATTACATCGAGGTCTTTTTTAGAGGTTGCTGTTGAAAGAAATGTATTGTTTATTTTATAAAAAAAGCTAATTGATGACCGATTTCGAAAAAATGTTAAACTTTGACATTTTGCAATACTAAGGTGTAAGGAGTTTATTAAACACAAAATCTTCTTGGAATAAAATGCAATCCGGTTCTGTTTTTATACAACGAAAGACTTTTAAATCATGAGCATACATGAGGCACTTGGAATTTAAAAATACGTTGGAAATGCCATTGATAAATAATTAAAAAAAAAAAGAGGACCGAAATGGCTTCCTTGCGGCACCCCGAAGTAGTGGTGAAAGGTGCAGAGAGAATGTTATTAATACGAACTTATTGAATACAATCCTTTAAATATGCATACATCCAGTTTAAAAAGTTTGAGTGGAAACCTTTTTTTTTGTAACTGTAAAAGTAATAAATTATCATTAACCCGATCAGATGCAATAGAGAAATCCGTATACACAACATCAAATTGATAGCCTTTCTCAAGTCCATTAGGTATTATGACATCCATAAAAAGTTTACGTAGGCAAATAGTTTTTCTGTATTCAACTTTGTTTTGTTACCTATACAAACTGTTATATTGAAAGCGTAATCAATGTTTAGTATAAAATGTATAATAAATAGTTTATGTTGGAAAGTATGGGCGTCATTCCACTAAATTTAAAAATAATCTAGGAAGATGTACCATTAATTTCATTACATCCTCGAATTCAAGACTCACTCTTTCCCACTGTGAGCTTCAAAGTTATTTGGTAATAAAGTGTTTATATATATAATACTATGTACAACCAAAAGAGAACACGGAGTCAAATAGTTTTTAGGTCTTTAATGGTTCGCTGTTTCTTATAGACTGACTTAATCTAATCCATCATTTTTATATCTACTTTAAACTATGATAGTATACCTACTATACACATATATATATTTATATTAAATACATATGCAACACTCCCTTCACCTAAGATATAAAGTTCAAATTACATTTTTTTTTTGTATTAACTACAAAAGATTAATTGACATAAATTTCATATTGAATATCTTTATTTTGTTTTAAGTTTAATTCATTTATAATTCATTTCATTAATAAAACATATCTTACAAAGATAATTAATAATACATGAAATTCTATAAAAATTCAAAACAATAATTTGAGTAAATTGTTTACAAATTATAGTACATATATAGTTTCAAAACAATTTAAGCCGATTCTTTACAAATTATTCAGTATATTTTTCAAAATTATATTTCTTTTTATACCAATTATCTTGATATTTTAATGGCGGTTTTGAAACTCTTCTAGACTTTTCTCTTTGAGGTAGAATAGGAATAAACTCATCGTCTGAATTACTACTATATCTTTTCCGTTTCCTCCCTTCCAGCAAGTCTTCGCTTTTAGGGGGTTCAACTTTTTCTGTTTTTATTATTTCATTTTCATCATTTAATTTTTTTGTAGTATCAAAATGTACAACTTTGCTGACACGTTTTCTTAATTGTTGACCGTGAAGCTTACGAAAACCATAGTTATCGATTTTTACAATATAAACCGATTTTGAAATTTGTTTGTGAATTGTACCCGATTTCCATCTAACCGTGTTATTATTTGTTACTCGATACCAAACCCAATAATTTTTCTTAAATAAAACATCTGTTTTTGAAGGAATTGTTACTCTTTCGCTGGTTTTAGTAATATTTTTCTTTGGAGCTATATCAAGTGATTTGCTTTGCGAATTCTTTAGAAAGTCTGAACAGCACGTTCAGCGCTGCCATTGGATTCAGGATGGTGTCTTTGTCAATCTAATATCGTTTGCTAAACAAAATTCTAAAATTTCTTTTGACCCAAAAGGTGGTCCGTTGTCAGAAACAATTTCTTTTGGAAGCCCAAAAGTGGATAAAAAAACGTCTGAATGCAGATATAACATCAGAAGCATTCGTTCTGATCATTAAAATGACCTCCATCCATTTTGAAAATGTATCAAACATAATAAAAAATGTTTTTCTTTGAAAATAAAAGAAATCTATGTGCAATCTTTCAAATGGGAATACAAGACTTTTAATGTCTCGGTCTATGTTCAACCACCATACACTACCTTTCGCTATACTTTTCATTCTCACTATACCGATGTGTCCTTCATGTAAACAAGTAAGTATTTTTTCTTTAAAACAACCAGGAACTACTATCCTACTACCCATCAATAAACACCCATCAGAATAACATAGTGAAACTCTTTTATTATAAAATTTTTGAAAAATGTTATTATTGAAAGAACTTGGCCAACCTTCTTTAATATATTCAATAATTTTGGATAAGTATTTGTCTTTTAACGTTTCTCGAGCAACATCTTCTCTTGTAATGGGAAGTTCTCCAGCGATGTTGAAGAAATTAATAAGATTACTGGAAATGTTTGTTTGCTCTTGTAATGGCAGCCTTGAAAGAGCATCGGCATTACCCATTTTTGAACCTTTCCTGTATGATATTTTATAATCATATTGCGATAGGGTCAACGCCCAGCGTTGCAACCTTGCTGCTGTAATCGCATTAGTACTTTTAGTACCGAAAATTACCTCAAGAGGCTTATGGTCACTAAAAATTTGAAATTGCCTTCCGTACAAATATTTATGGAAGCGTTTAACTGCAAATATAACCGCGAGAGCTTCTCGCTCAATCTGCGCGTATCCTTTCTCAGCCTTCGTAAGCGAGCTGGATATAAACATAATCGGACGCTCTTCACCGTCATCTTCAATATGGAACAAAACTGCCCCAACTCCATACGAACTCGCATCACAAACTAAACCTACTTCCTTATCCGGATTGTAATGCGTGAGTAAACTACTTCCTAGAAGCCACTGTTTACTTTCTTGAAAAGTTTTTTCACATTTATCGTCCCATTCAAAACTTGTTTCCTTTCTCAGAAGATTATAAAGGGGTGACAAACGCGCAGATAAATTTGGAATAAACTTATTATAGAAATTTAAGAGACCGATGTAAGCCCTTAGAGACGTTAAGTCTTTAGGTGCAGGTGCATTTAAAATAGCATCCATCTTTTCCTGCTTTGGACTTATACCTTGCGAATTTATTTTGTGACCAAGATACTCCACCGACGACTGAAAAAACTTGCATTTTTCAAGTTTAACCTTCACATTATAGGTCTGGAATCTCTCTAAAACCATGAAAAGTTTCGCTCTCAATTTTCTTTACTATTCCCACCTATAATAATGTCGTCAATGTAACATTTCACATTCTTCAAACCGTGGAGTATGCTATCTGCTGTAGCTTGAAAAGTGGCTGGTTCGATTTGACACCATAAGGTAATCGCGTGTAACGAAGAAGTCCCCTATCTGTAATAACCGTCATATGAATTCTTAGACAAAGCTAATTGTTGGAAAGCACCTGCTAAATCCAAAATGCAAAAACATTCACAATCATAAAAACTTGACAGAATTTCATCCATTCTTGGGAATGAATAATGATCTGTTTTGACATATTTATTGACTGTGGCTTTACAGTCAATACAGATCCTTATCGATCCATCTTTTTTTTTCAACCGGGACGATTGGGGAAGCCCATTCACTGAACTTCACCGGGACTAAAATCTTTTTTTCAATGAGTCTATCTAATTCGCCGTTTACCTTATCACGAAGTCCATAAGGGACAGTATAAGCCTTATGAAAGATTGGAGTTGCATTCTCCTCAACGATAATCTCTGCCACGTGATTCTTTATAACTGAATCGAAATTATTATCGAAAACAGTGTTGGAAACTGTTCAATCAGCTCATTTTCAACACTTGTCATGCAAACACTCTTTAAACTAAAATAATCTCTCCAGTTAGAAAAAATTACATTTAACCAGTTTCTGCCACACAACGGAACAAATTCAGTTTTTGATCGAATAACAAATAAATCAAGATAATATTCACTATTATAGGGTGTCCATAACGTGTTTGAAAAAAAGAGAACATTTTCAAAAATTCAAACTTCTACTGTTATACTCCCCCCGCTCACCTCACCATCATCCAAATAAAAGATATGATCAAATGTTCATTTCATAAAAATATACTTATATTTATAAAAGAAGCATTAACTACAAACTAATAATAATAAACTGCAATAAATAATAATGATTGGTAAAACTTAAATAAAAATTAATTCAAAATATTGCTGAATTCAAGTAGATAATTATTAGATATATATTTCAAGTAGATTATTTTACATAAATATGTTAATTTTCTTCCTCATCTGAGGATGTATCATACTTTTGGGAGCCCCGAATTTGATGTAGATATTTTTTTTTTCATTTAAAAAGGTATCATAAAACTTATTGCAGCTTAAATCTTTTAGGTTGTAGGCAACTACTAGAATCGATTTGATTTTTCCTACTTTTAAACGATTCCGTTCCGATATCGTCTTTAAATCCTTTTTAATTAAATTATTAAGAATCGATTTTGTAGCTAGAGGAATAAAATGTTGATCATATCTGTTCTTTAAAATAGTTTGAAGAGAATCTAAAACCATGCATACTTCTAATAGGGAATTGTTTTCCTTTTCTAATTCTATGGCTTTTTCATTAAACATGAAAGCAAGTGAATGTACAAAGTACAAAAAAGCTTCAGATAAATCAGATAGAAAAAAAATATTTTTAAAAGAACAGGACAGTTTATGTTGGATAAAAAATAAGCTTTCAAAGCAATCCTTCAAGTGTATCCACTTGAAGGATTCTATAGGAAACAACGACAGCCATCTGGTGGTACAGTGACGAAGCAACTCTTTGTGCTCTACTTCAAGCGAGGCGCAAAAGTCTTTTAGAAAATATATCGAAGCCATATTTAGCTGCGTTTGAAACTATATGGACAGGACAACCAATTCCAATTAATTCTTTCCCTATTGAGGATTTAAGTCTGTAAAATACGTTATCTACGCCTGCTCTATTTAAGCCTCCAAAATTTGTATTGCAGTTATCTGCAGAAAATGAAATGCATTTTTTTTCAATGTCAAACCTTTTTAAAGTTTGCAAAAGAAAATTGGAAATAGTTTCCCAATTTTCGCTACTAAGTTTGTTCAAATGAATTAATTTGGTCTGAACACCAACTTCTTTTTTAAAATATGTACTGTATTAAAATCGGAAATATTTTAATATTGCCATGGTTACTTCCATCGGTAGATATTGACAAAAACGGTGTTTCACTAACGGCGCGCGGTTAAAACACTATCGATACAAAAGGGAGCTATGAAATGCTTTTGAATTGATCTTGTTTTTGTATGTGCTGACGAAAGGCGTTTTGCGATTTCCGAGTCGTTAAAGATTTCCTTAAATAATTTAGTCGAGCAATCTGTAGACCGAAAATTGAAGTGGCGTTTGAGTGCATGAAAAGCAAAAGAACCCTTTGCAGCGACTATTTTGTCATGTAGTTTTGTAAATCTCGGGATGAATGCCGATGTAATTTTATTTGAAGTTTCGAACCAAGGTTCGGTGATGGATTATGAATAGGTAGGTTCGTATTGCAATGCTTTATTTTAGTGGACACTACAAAGTTTTTTTAATGAAAAGGGATTAAGATTACTATTTTTCAGGCACCAACATAACATTTATAAAAAAAGAAAAAAGAGGACAAAAAAGAGAACATAAATAAAAAGAGTACAAAAAAAGAATTTGATGGAAAAAGAAAGAATAAGAAAGATCGGAGTCCAAAAAGAGAACATGTTCTCTTTAAAAGAGATGTTCTGGAAACCCTACACTATTACCATATAAAACGCATGCATTAAAAAATCCTAAAACCGAAACAGATTCACCTGTAACCACATTTAGATTCTTTGAAAATGATTTAAGTTCAGTAGAATTTTTAAAATATTTATCAAAAGTAAAATGAGAGATAATAGAAAAGCATGCACCTGAGTCTATCTCCATGTCTACAATGAGTCCATTTATTTTAAGTTTAATCAACAAAGAATCGCTTATATGTTTCCGTTATTAAAGTGTACATTACCTAATGTAAGATGAGACAGATTATCACTAATACTATTGCTAAAATCTACATTCTTTAAATTGTTGTTTCTCTTAAATGTTGAACTTTTTCCTCTCTTATTTTTAGAATCTCTTTCATCGCAATAACTAGCATAGTGGCCCCATTTCTGGCACCTGTAACACTGGATGTCTTTAAACCTCGTCGCTTGCTTGCTTTTGTTTCTATAACTGGATCTATTTCTCGAATTTCTGTTTCGACTAATTGATCTTCCTCCCCTGTTTCCATTGTAATCTGACCGCTCCGTTATTTTCCCAACCAAATTATCTTTGGCTGTACCACCAACACCGCTGCCCCCACCATTATTTGTCCCCTGTATGGCCTTAACCTCTTTCGACGTTCGCTCCATTGTCAATGCAGTCTCACATACTTCTGAGAATGACTTTTCCATAGGCAAATTCAAAAGACTACGCTGAATAACCTCGTCTTTTTGCGACCAAATAAATTTGTCACAAAGTGCTTGGTCTAGATATTGACCAAAATCACAACTTTCTGCCAAAATTTTAAGTTCCACCATAAAGTCACTCAATGATTCATCATTTCTTAAAGATCGAGACATAAACTTGTGTCTCTCTGCTGGTATATTTCTTTTTGGGTTAAAATACGTGATTAAAGTTTTTGTAAGGGTTTCAAAGGTATATTCTTTGACCAATTTAGGGGCAATCAATGACTTTAATATTTTATAAAGGTCATCACCCGCGAAACTTATGAAAAGGGACACTTTTTTATTTGAATCCTCGATATTATTTAAAATAAAAAGGTGTTTTAGGCGTTCAATATGTTGCTCAAAATCATCTTCAAGCAAAAAAGGCTCTATATGGCCAATAAAAGATGTTTGGGCACTGTTCCCCGTCACTTTCATTTATTTCATTTAATTTATTCGTGAATACTTAATAACTGTAAGATACAATATCTTATAAAATAGTTACAAGCTAATAATACAAATTGGTAGAGCAAGCTAATAATTCAGTATCTAATATTATAATACACGATTGAAACTAAGTAATGCGAAAAGCGAAAAAAGAACAAGTTAGAGTATCAGAAATATACATTTGTAAAAAAAAAAAAAAAATAATTCGAGTATTTAAATGCTATGTGAAAAATGATCTTTAAGAGCCTTTTTAATTCTTGTTGCGTTTTGGATTACCGTAATGGCGCGAGGAAGAGAGTTCCAGAGTCGGACTGAGTTTATAAAGAATTGATCTGCTTTTTTATCAGCTGCACAAGTTTTACAGTTTAAGAAGAATTTAATTTAAAAAAAAGTTCACGAGAATTTAAATTTTAAACTTTCTCTCAAATTTTTTTTTCGATTTTTATCCTCGTCGCCAGTAAAGTGTTTATATATATAATACTATGTACAACCAAAAGAGAACACGGAGTCAAATAGTTTTTAGGTCTTTAATGGTTCGCTGCTTCTTATAGACTGACTTAATCTAATCCATCATTCTTATATCTACTTAAAACTATGATAGTATACCTACTATACACATATATATATTTATATTAAATACATATGCAACAGGTAATTTAGTAAGATTTTCATGTCTACTTTATTTCTTAGAACTGTGAAAAAAAAAAATTAGGTACATTTTATAAATTCCTAAATACATTGATTTTTATTTAAAGTTTTGTTTCACACCTCTGTATATCCCTGTTGGAAACATACATAGTACAAATTAGCTCCTGCCTATGATGAAAAAGAGACATTTTCTACTTGCAAGTTCACTGCAGTATTCCACTTTCTCTCCATATGAGATCAACCTACGTGTTTTGTAGTTTTTCCAACGCAGGGAATTATTCTGCATTTTGAGAAAAGAAAACGAACATAATTGTTGTTAAACATTTAACCAAAAAAGTGTTTTTCATTTTCAAACTTTTGTTTTCTAGTGGTTTTGAAAAATTTAAACGTGTTGCAAGTACCTATGTATAAAGTGTAATGTAGTGGGTGAAGCATTATAGTATGTAGTTTTAACTGGTTTTGATGTCTGGGCTCTAAGTGTGTCTCCTATCCGCAGTCATTATTTAAGCCCTTGAGTAAATATGTATGACGATAACTTATACCACAATAATCCTGACGAGCCAAGATGCTCAATAACAACCTTTTTATACCGGATTGCGTTTACATTGTTTTATGCGGGATTTTATCTAGATCGTGCTACACCTAGGGTGGGGGCTTTGTTTATTGTTTATATTAACATATGTTTTTTCCAAATAAAAAAATGGAAAATCTGTTGTCATATTTATTGACATATTTGTTTATTTTTCTTATTTACAGAAACCAAACGAAGACAGAGTTGATTCTAGCCAACAACTAATACCAAAACTAGAAACACAACCTGTAAGTATTAAAATCTATATTAATTTGATTTTATTTTATTGTACACTGTACATGTATGTAGGTACACATATCATAAGAATAAACATGTAAATTGTTGATTAAAAACGGTGGCCTTTATCTAAGATTGATTTTATTATAAAAATGTTTGATTCGTTAGATTGTTAGAAGGAAATTATTTAATCCTTATTACTCACACCCTAGAAAATCAGATTAAAAAAAAATGCACGTTAAAGTCGCATGAACTTGTTCCTTTATGCAAAGCTTGTGTTTTGAAGTAATATCTCTTATTTCAGATTTAAAAAAAAGCCTGTAAAGAAAGTTTATTTTCAAAAATTGATATATCGAAAAGTCCTTTATTAATACCTTTTTTTCGAAAATCGTTTTTGGTATGCAATTATTTAAAGATAATAAAAATACAAGTTTTACATTTGAATTTTGTTAAAAACGTTGACCTGGGGTGGAATCGGCTAAGGTGATTGTTGATAAATGACAGTCAAAATAATCGAATTTGATCTATATGTAAGGTGATAGTAAAATTGATACCTAAAAAGCTGTCACGCCAAAAATGTGATTGTCATTTTCAAACAAATATTTTTATTCCGAATAGAGCTACCAGACGTTTACAGAAACTAGTGCAACATTTTCTTAGTTAGCTTTTTTAATTAAAAAAAAACACACTCTTGTGACCGACAAAGCTTACGACATTCGAAACAAAATAAGAAAAGTAAGAATGTTATTCAAACACAGTCAGTTTGATACTTTTATTTAAATATTTTATAGAAATCATTTTAAAATTTCACCATGGCAACAATGAATTGTGACAATTCTAATCTGAAATTGTTCAATCGAATTGAGTTGAGTTGAATCATCTTACACAAACGGAATGAAAATGATAGTCAAATTTGACTATCAAAAATATGATAGTCAATTATCACCTTAGCCGATTCCATCCCAGATATCTTTAATAATCAAATATTATTTAGACAATGTTCAGAAAAAATGTGTTTATTTTTTGTTTATTCATTTTGACTTAGTTTTGAAATTATATAATACACATATTAATATTTTTGAAATATTGTGTACACAGTTGAAAATTCTTAAATCGCTAGTTTGATTTTTCAAAACTTCTTTAGATCAAATTCTTCATTCAAATTAAATGTTATTTTTATATCATATCAAAGTGTAATTTTCTTATAATTCTGTGTATACTATTTATACAGATCAGAAACTGACAATGGGTATTTGTACCATATTTAACGTACGTATTCCATTTAAATATTGTTACTTAAAAAAACAATTTAAGTGGCGCAAAAGTCCTTTGAGAACTAGGGCCTAGTGACATACAACTCTCAACCATTCCTGTGTGCGAGTAATGTTGTCAGGAATGAAGGGGACCTACAGTTTTAAGCCGAATCCGAACGGCTTATTTGAGAAAGCACTTTTCATGACAAGAATTACTCTTGGAGAATTTGTCTGTTCCTCGCAAGAGGCAGTACCCGTGAAAAAAACTTTAAATGGCACAGGTAGGGATCGAACCTAAGACCTCTGGCATGACAGTCCAACGTACTAACCATCACGCCACGGGTAATACGTGTTTCCTAAACAGCGCTGAAAAAAGGGCAAACAATCTTTTAAGCAAAGCCATAGTTAGTCCAACACACCCATTGTTCGAAACTGTCGAAAAAGCTATTTCTTCAAACACAAATAGGAAAAGTAATAGTCCGGGAGCTAGCAACGTTTGGAAAACAAGAATTTTAGGTCAGTCAATTTTTTGATATGTTGTCTTACTTGCTTTTTCGGTTAGAGTCTGAGCAGTCTGGCTGGCGGTAGCGGTTGCGTTTAGGGGGGAGGGGCAATTTAAAAAAATTATTACTTAAAATGGGAAAAAATAGTTAAAAAATAACGGTAATACTTACAATTAAGTATTATACCTTTTTTTAAAGCCAACACTTTTGTCTATTAGCTTGTTTTTAAATCAAGTCAAAACTATGCATAGTTTTTGAAAAAAATTGTTTTAAATTTAAAATTTGGTAAAAAAAAAGTTAAAAATATGGTTTAAAGTGTAATTTTTCAAAACCTTAAGATTATTTATAATTTTTTTTGATTAATAATTAATAAGAGCAAAAAATTATCACAAGGTCACAAGGTATTCTTCAACTTTTTTTTATAATTTTGTTTTTTAGAAAAATCAAAAACTTTTGTGTTACGAATATACATAGAAACCGTTCACTTATTTATTCTCAAATTTTATTTAGAGAAAAAACTTTTTTAAGAGAAATAAGGTAAAACACAAATCAAAACAAGAAAGATCAGCACGAGAACTGTCAAGTGAGACATATGTGTCATCTTTGACGTGCCACTCTATAGCTTTAGGAACGCCATCTGTGGGCTGATAGATCAACAAGTTAACTCAATCATTTATTAAAAAACCTACAGGGTGATGCAAATGAAATCCTAGAAAAAAAAATAAAAAAAAACAAAAAAATAAACATCGCTATTTATTTGTTGAGTTATCCGCAGGTGAGTAATTACAAATTAGAAAGAAGTGTCTTACGTACGTGCAAAACAAAAACACAGAAAAAAACAGCTAATAAATAAAAGAACCAAGTTAATTTAACTCGTAACACATTGACTACAAAAATTGTTCGGAAAATGATTAATTGAACCTCGAATCCAATAAGAAACTCTATAAAAAATTAAATTCAAGAAATTGAAAAGAAACAAAGAAAAAGTTATTTTAAACAATTCGGAAGTAAAATACGAACGGAATCGCAGATCTCACTCAAGAGTCAAGCAACAAGAAGTAGCATCTCTTCGCCGTAAAACACGCAAAACTCCCTCCCGTCTCAAGGAGCACTGCTGAGGTGAGTTATAATACGCATAAACTTCAATGCTTCCATTTTCACACATAAAAGGAATAACAAATACGAAATAATTAAACCCGAACAGAAAAATCTGATGCTAAGCATAATATTTTATTAATATAATATTAACTGCTCAACGCAATAACAATTAAAAGTTTATGCACACGCGTTTCTTTGACTTCTGATATTGTTTTGTTTGGCTGACAGTTGTCATTTGCATATTGACAGATTACTCTTGACATCCAAATTAAAAGTTTAAGCCTTAAATAAAATGACCGATTCACAAAACTGCACTACCGACACAAAGTTAGACATAATTATGTCTGCCATTACAAATCTTGGCAAAGAGATAAGACATGAAATGAAACAACAAACAGAGAATATCGAACAAAAACTAAGCTGCATTATAGATAAAAATAAAATGATAGAAGAAAAACAAGGACATTTGGAAAATAAAATTAAATACTTAGAAAAATCAATGAAGAGAAAGAACATAGTAATTTACAACATTAAGGAAACAGAGAAGAACAATGAAGAACTACAAAACTTAGTTTTATATCTTCTTAACAATATTTTGGACATAAAAACTTCAATTTTTGAAATTGATTTTATAAGACGAATAGGAAAATATAACGAAAAGAAAAATAAACCTCTGCTACTTGGATTGACAACACAGATAAAAAATAAATCAAAACTCAAATTCTATAAAGATGAGATTATTTACATAAGAGATGATTATACCAAAGAAGACATGAACAGAACCATTCAAGAAAAAACAACACTGACGAGAGTAATCGAAACCGAGGAACCAGGACCTTCTGTAAGCAAGAGTAAAACTCCAAACGAAAAAACTCCACAACAACTAAAAAAACGAAGCAGACCAAATGAAAAAGAATTTAACATAAATGACGGCCCTGAGGGCACAACTCTATCAAAAAAACCTAAAAACTACATAGAAACAGAAAGAAATGACAAAAGAAGTAGCGATAACACTATACACAAATTTTTTCAAAATATGCAAAGAGATGCAACCGTATCGAAAAAAAGTCATGACAAACAATAGCAACAAGAAAAACAAAGTCTGAACTTAACAAACAAGTCGAAATCTAGTAAATTAAATGACTCCATCTCAAGACGACTAGCCATCGTGAGGAATAGCGGCCAAAACCCTCCAAACTGCCAAATAAAAACAAGTACAAATAATACCAAAAATACTCTGAACTTATGCACATTTAATGTAAGAACCCTATCTACGGAAGCAAGACAAAACGAACTCAGATTAGCAATATCCAATTTAAATTGGGACATACTAGGACTATCTGAAATCAGAATACTGGGAAAGAATATAACAGAAAACAAAGATGACATATTTTACTATATTGGTGAAACTCAAGGACTACACGGCGTCGGATTTCTTATCAAAAAATGGCTGAAGGAAAAGCTTATTGACATTCGATTTTTCAGCGAGAGAATTTGTAGCCTAACTCTTAATCTAACAAACACAAAAACAACAATAATACAAGTTTATGCACCAACAGAGCGAGCCAACGACGAAGAAATTTTAGAATTTTATAATCTACTTGATAGAGCATACAACGAAACAAAGACAGAACTAATGTTCATTAGGTATTGGAGACTTCAATGCCAAATTGGGAAAACAACTTGATCAAGATGAGGAAGTAATCGGACCCTTTGGATTTGGAGACAGAAACAAGAGAGGCGAAGGTGTCATAAAATGGCTTGAAGAAAATAATCTTAGATTCGGAAACTCATTTTTTAAGAAGAAAGACAATCGAAAATGGACTTGAAAATCACCCGATGGAAAAACAAAAAATGAAATTGACCTTATTATGACGAATAAATTAAGAACTCTAACAGATGTATCAGTTTTAAATAATATCAAGTTTGATTCCGACCATAGACTTGTAAGAGCAAAAATAACAATCAATCACAAGACGCTAAAGAGAAACAAGCATAACTTGCATATCCCTAGATCAGTGACTCAGAACAATATTGATGCATATAACGAAATTTTGAGAAATGAAATAAATATAAATACTAACGAAGATGAAATTGATCGTGACCTACAAACAACATATGACAAAATTGAATTAATAATAAAAAATGCAGCTAAGATCACGATTATGACCGCAAAAACCGAAAAAACTGATAAGATTTCAGATGGCACAAAGCAACTAATTTTACGAAGAGAACAATTAAGAAACAAGGAAGTAACATCATTTGAAGAAAAAATTGAACTGAAACACATACGAAAAGAAATAAAAGAAAAATCAAAAATGGACATTCAAATATTCAATGACAAAGCAATCAAAGACATTCTAACCTCCACGAAATCAATTAAAAAGACAAAACAATTCTTGAACAAAGGGAAAGACTGGATTCTAACAATGAAAAACAACAATAAAAGCATATCAAACCGAAAAAACATTAATGAAAAAGCCACACAATTTTTTAAACAACTGTTTAAATCCAGCAAAGATAAGGAGTAAGACAAGGAGATCCGATGTCCCCACCAATGTTCTCAGCTGTATTAGAAGAAATTTTCAAGAACCTAAACTGGAAAACACGGTATGGCATTAACATAGGCGGAAAATATCTAAACAACTTGAGATTCGCTGATGACATCGTACTTATTTCAACGAGCGCCAAACAAATCGAATCGATGCTAAAAGAATTGACTACTGCTTGTAAGCCCTATGGGCTCAACATAAACCAAACAAAAACAAAAGCAATGACCAATCACACAAAAATAGATATCACATTAGACATCACAGAGTAAAGATAGATTATGTAGAAGATTACATTTACCTTGGACAATTAAAATCATTCAAAGATCAAGAAAACAAGGAGATAAACAGACGAATCACAAACAGTTGGAAACAATTCTGGAATATACATCAAATAATGGAATCAAATTTAAGTAACAACACAAAAAAATATATAATGGACTCAGGAATACTACCCGTTATGACTTATGGACTACAAGCACTTGGATTAACCTCAAATTTAACAGAAAAACTTAGGATTTGCCAAACTAAAATGGAAAGAAAAATTCTAAAAATAAGACAAATCCAAAAAATACGAAACCAGCATATAAGACAACAAACAAAAATCACTGATGTAGTTGAAAGAACAAGAAGGCTTAAATGGAGCTGGGCAGGACACATATCAAGGCTTCAAGAACAAAGATGGACTAAAGTAATCACAAAATAGACTCCAGCTGACAAAAGACGACCTGGAAGACCCAAGAAAAGATGGGCTGATGAATTATCGGACTACAGACAAAATTGGTATAATGAAGCTAAGGACAGAGAATTATGGGCAACATTGGGGGAGGCTTATGCCAGAAATGTATCTTCATGAAAAGAACAATCAAAGGTTTATATACTTACTTACTAAATTTTCAATATAATTAATTAAAAATTTTCAAAATAATTAATAAGTTAATACCAGACTTTGTTTGTAATTTAAATTTATTATGAAAAAAAAACCATTGTTAAAACGAAAATTGTATACATATATAAATTTAAGAAATTCAAAAGGCAAATAAAAAAAGCAAAAAGCTTATAATAATAATAATAATAATAATAATAATAATAATAATAATAATAATAATAACAAATTATTAAAAAAAAAAAAAACATATTTATAAACAAATGGTTTTGAAATATTGAAGTTGAAATTTTTTTTCAACTTTTTTTTACTTAAATTTTGAGTTTAAAATTACGTTTTTCAAAAACTGTGCATAGATTTGACTTGATTTAAAAAGTGGCTAATAGAACAGAATGTTGGCCTTAAAACAAAGTATAAAACTTAACTGTAAGTATTACCGTTATTTTTTAACTATTTTTTTCCCATTTTAAGTAATAATTTTTTTAAATTGCCCCTCCCCCCTAAACGCAACCACTACCGATAGCCAGACTGCCCAGACTCTAACCGAAAAAGCAAGTAAGACAACATATCAAAAAATTGACTGACCTAAAATTCTCGCTCGAAAACGTTGCGAGCTCCTATACTATAACCCAGAATCTGCTTTAACTAACATGGTCACTTTATCTGTATTCCCCCGAATCGCTCTAGAACAGGATGTGATAACAGTGTCTCACAACGCTCCACCATGGAAACGAAACACTCTACAAATAAACATCAGTCTGGCTAACCACAAAAAAGCAAACACGTCCGATGCTATATACAAAATGCTACATAAAGAACTTATCGCAAACATAGGAGCGGACAGAATCTTTTACACCGACGCGACGGTTCGCAAAAAGAAAATCATTGGTGCTCCTATGCTGTTGTAGAGTTCCAACACAATGCCCAATTCTCCACTCTTCACCAGGATCAGCTTCCAGAATATGCGAGCAGTTACATAGCCGAGCTAGCTGCAATTTACAAAGCGATCACTGTAGCTCAACTAAATTCTGAACGTTTTCTAATCCTCACCGACAATCTTGGTATACTCAAGGGGCTAAGCAATGTTAATAACAAGTGTCCATCTCTCCAAACCTTAAGAAACTGCTTGTACTACAACACAAACATCACTTTAGCTTGGATACCCGGACACTGCGGAATAGAAGGTAATGATGCCGCTGACCTTGTAGTAAGACAGGCTATTCGCTACCCTCAGATACCTGAGTATCCTAAACTACACCAGCTTTTGAAAACAACTTTCACACATTTTCAAAAGCTAGAGCTTTCAGAAAAGTGGCGAAGCATTCAAACCTTTCTTCGAAAACATCAACCCTACAACACACGTGTCCAATATAACCAGTCCTTTAGCAAAGAACAATGTATAGAAGTATCAAGAGTTAGAATATTTGTAGAATGTCCTGTTTCTCGACAAACAGATACTGAAACAGACGACGTAGCTGAGACACTGGCAAAAATTTTAGATCCTTCAAATGTCAACACTATCCGTCGAATTAAAGCTGCCATATCCGCCCACCAGAAGTTTGATGAAATTTAATTAGTTTAAATGCTAAATATTAATAAAATGAAACTTTAAAAATGTAAATAAATTTCTCCTTAAGCCTTAATAAATTAAGAACGGCATCGCATGGTATGGTTACCCTGATGCCTTAAATAAGTAATTTATAAATTTAGTTTGTAAGTTACTTCAATAAATAAATAAATAAATAAATAAATAAATAAATTGGCCAGTTTTTGGCCACTGTGATACCACATGCAACCTTAGGCTTTCTCCTAATGAAACCAAAACTGATAATATTAGTGGATTTGAGATCTTTATAAAAGAGTTCTATATGGTGGGACCTACGATTTGAGCAAGAGAAGAGCAGGTACAGAGGAGGTGAAGAATTCGTCCATACAGCACTGTTATAGAGTTTGTAGACAGAGTCAAGAGATTTAATAGTTGCCCTGACTATCTGAGGAAATCTGGATATTAGATGTTGATATCATGTTTCCTTTCAGCCAAAACAAAACTTCTTTTATTGCCGTTAAGATTCCAAGGATATAGCAACGTCATCCGCATATGCAATCAATCTAAAGCCCTCCAAATCTAGACATGTTGCCACACTCTGACTATCACATTTTTGATAGTCAAATTGACTATCACAGAGTTTTTCGTCTGTATAAGATGATTCAACTCAGTTCAATTGGATTGAACAATTTCAGATTAGAATTGTCATAATTCATTGTTGCTATGGTGGAATTTTAAAATGATTCCTATAAAATATCTAAATAAATGTATCAAATTAGCTGTGTTTTAATAACATTCTTACTTTACTTGTGTTTTTCGAATGTCGTTACAAGAATGTTTTTTTAAGGTAAAAAAGGTAACTGAAAAATGTTTCCATTCATTTGTGTAAGCGTCTGGTAGCTCTATTCAGAAACGACATATTTGTTGGAAAATGAATATCCAATTTTTCTTGTGACAGCTTTTTAGCTATCAATTTGACTATCGCCTTACATAGATCTAATTCGATTATTGATTATCATTTATCAACAACCAAATACGCCGATTCATCGCCTGGTTAAGTTAAACTTGATAGTGTAAATCTGTATGTGCTCCAATCAGTTTATCCATATTTTCAAAATTTAAATGGAAAAACCATTATTTGGCTATTTTTACCTAATTTGTTACGGCTAATAGAACGAATGTTCTCAAAATATTTCAATATCCAATCATGTTTTTTTATTCGTAAAAGCTGCAATAATATAATCAAATATCCACTCAATAATTCTCTACAAAAATATCCACAGCAAATTCTTTGTTCAGCTCGCTTTTGCAAAATAAGTGATGTTGACGCAGTTTTGCATGTAGAAAATAATGTTGTTGATGAATCATGTATCTGTGAGTTTATTTATAAATTTCATTGAAGATTTATAGGGTTATAGATGCTGTTTATACGTGTGCCTTTGTTTCGGTTACAAAAAAATCACAACATTATGATTCGCTGAGTTATTTGCAGCGGGAATGTTTTAGAGAGAAATAATTTTTCATATTTACTTATAAGAAATTAAGTGAAGCGATTTGGGAACATGAGTTAACATTTGTTGCAATCAAAAAAGATATACATAATATAGTTCAAGGCTAGATATATTAATTTTATTGAACGCTCTTCTCTAGCAAATGAAAACTCTATTGATTTGAGGCTCTGCAGGTTGGGAATTTTTATTCCGTTTATTTGGATATTGGAGGTTAGGTTAGGTTAGGTTGAAGTGGCTGCGGATACAAAAACCACACATTTAGGCCAGAAGAAAAGGCCCATTGTGATACCACATGAATCTAGAGAATTATTTCCCACTAGTCGAACCATTTTGAACTTTTTATAAAGCGAAGGAGATATCTGATATCCTTTTTAGCTAGTTCACTGGGATCATCAAAAGAGTATTCTCCCAGATGAAGTTTGCGTCTTAGTGAAAGAGCAGGGCAGGTGCAGAAGAGGTGAGAGATTGTTTCTTCTTCTTCCTCGTCCATACAGCTCCTGCAGAAGTCATTTGAGGCTACACCAAGTCGTATTGCATGTCTGCCTATAAGACAGTGTCCCGTAAGGACACGTATTAGGGAGCTAATATGAAGTCTGCTTTGAGATAACAAGTCTTTAGAGCGCTTTAGGTCCAGTGAAGGCCATATTAGTTTTGTGGCTGCGCATGTTGGTAAATTGTACCACCTAGAGTTTGCTATCTCGAAAGCTGTTTCTTTTAGCAGAAGTTTACATGTAGCTATCGGTATACCTATCTTCTCCCTTTCAGGTGAAATAGGTATGACGGTTCCATTTTTAGGGAGTTCATCGGCTCTACAATTTCCTGCGATGTCTCTGTGGCCCGGCACCCAGCATAGGTGAATGTTAAATTGCTGCGCCATCTCCATAAGAGACGATCGACAATCGAGGGCCGTTAGAGATTTGGTTGAGACGCCGCGCCGTCAAGAGACTTGATAGCAGCCTGACTGTCAGAGAAGATGCGTATATCAGAAGTTGATATCACGTTTTCTCTTAGCCAGGAGAGAACCTCTTTGATCGCTATAATTTCCGCTTGGAAGACGCTACAATGATTAGGGAGGCGGAATGAGATGCTTAGATTAAGCTTTTCTGAGTACACACCACTACCAACTAGCTCATTTGTCTTGGATCCATCTGTGTAAAAATGGATGCTTTTGTCATCCAGGAGTTTTTTGTCTTCCCATTCATCTCTGGATGGAATGGATACCTGGAAGTTTTTTCCAAATTCGGGTTTTGGGATAGTGTAGTCTATTTACTTTGGTATAGAACCAAAGAGGTTCAGAATGATGGAGTACCCATTGAGATGAGGCGTTGAGTCTAATAGCTGTACTCGCTGCCACTTCTTTGCTGAATATGTCGAGGGGTGTCAGATGGAGGAGAGTGTCCAACGCTGCTGAGGGTGTGGTTCTCAAAGTCCCGCTAATGCAGAGACATGCAGTGCGTTGGACTCTGCTGAGTTTGTCGTAGTATGTGACTTTCTCCAGTGCAGTCCACCACACTGCAACCCCGTACATAAGTATTGGTCGGATGACCGATGTGTATAGCCAATAGGTTATGCGAGGTTGAAAACCCCATTTGTTTCATATGGCTTTCATGCAAAGGAAAAGAGCTGCTGTAGCTTTTTTAACTCTTTCTTAATATTAGGCCAAGATATTTGGCCTCATTGGTAAAAATTAGTGGTACACCTTTTATTGAGGGAGGTACAATTTCTGGGATCTTGTATTTCCGTGTAAAAAGGACGAGGTCTGTTTTTTGAGGATTAATACTAAGTCCGCAGTGATCTGCCCATCTAGTGAGCATATTGAGTGCGTTTTGGAGGAGGTCTCTCAGTGTATCAGTATGTTCTCCTATGACGGCGATAGCAACATCATCGGCATACGCAACCACTCTGTAGCCTTCTCTCTCAAGGGATATTAGTAGCTCGTTAACCACTATGTTCCACAGGAGAGGGGACAGAACACCACCTTGCGGAGTGCCTCTACTGACAGACCTTTTCGTACAAAAATCCCCCATCTTAGAGTTGATGATCCTGCTTTTTAGCATTAGATTTATCAATTCACAGAGTGAGTATTCGACGTTTAGGGTCGTCATAGCAGAAGTGATAGCGGATGTGTCAACGTTGTTGAAAGCCCCTTCAATATCCAGGAAGGCCACCATAGTGTATTCTTTTTGTTCTAGGGAGTATTCGATAGTTCTTACCAACGTTTGCAAGGCTGTTTCTACCGATTTCCCTTTGCAGTAAGCATGCTGAGACATCGATAGTCTCTTATCAATGCTGTTACGTACATGGATATCAATCAGACGTTCCAGAGTTTTGAGAATGAATGATGATAGGCTAATAGGTCTTAGATCTTTAGGGTTGACATGCGAACATTTGCCCGCCTTGGCAATGAAAACTACCTTTACTTCTCTCCACCGCTGAGGTATATAGACCATATCTAGACAACTTTTAAAGATCATCTCAATGATGGGCAAAGTTATGTCAGTCGTAAGCTGGTACGATGTGATCTGGCCCTGGAGATTTGTAAGGTTTGAAACTATTCAGAGCCCAAGTCAACTTTTCTTTTGTAACAAGACCTTGAGGAAAAGTTAAGTTAGTACCCGACCCAGGATGGTTTGTTGTATTAACGGATTTGGAGCTATCAGGGAAGTGGGTGTCAAGTAGCAGGTTTAGCGTTTCTTCGCAAGAGTTAGTCCAAGTACCATCCAAGTTTTTAAGACAACTAGGCATGGTTGAATTTGTCGAGAGAATCTTCCTTATCCTTGATGCCTCCGAGGATTCTTCCATTGAGCTACAGAAGGATCTCCAAGAGGATCTTTTGGCTATTCTCAATTCCTGTTTATACTTTTTGAGGGATTCCTTATAGGAGTCCCAGTCTTGGGGATGTCTAGTCTTTTTTGCACGATTAAAAAGCCTTCTACAGCCTTTCCGGAGTATTCCCAGTTCAGCAGCTCACCAATATGGTTTCTTCTTTCCCCGCACTGTAGTGAGGGGTCAGGCAGTTTCCATGGCTTTATTAGGAGCTGCTGTAAGCTCGTTGACTTTTTGATCGAGTTCAAGAGCGCACAAGGGCGGAGCAGTTCTGGTTTAATCAGATTTGTCAGAGTCGCCCTATATTTTGGCCAATCTGTCTTCCTATAGTTTCGGAATTGGATCGGTTTTGGGGACTCTTCAATAAGTGTGAATTGGATGCATCTATGATCGGAGAACGAGTGCTCCTTTGATACTCTCCAATTCAATATTTTATTTGAGAGATGTAACGAGACAAGAGTCATATCTAAAACTTCTTGTCGATTTTTAGTAACGAAGGTTGGTTCACTACCTACATTACTTACTACCAGATTAGTTGTTAAAATATAATCAAAAAGAGACTCACCTCTGTCATTTATATCGGTACTACCCCACGTAGTATGGTGCGCATTGGCGTCACAACCGATAATTATGTTGGTTTTACATTTACATTTTACATGAGGGTTCTTTAGGGATCCAAGCGCGAGCTCTCTGCCTGCATGGAATGTCTTCCTTTGCAACGACCTCGTGTTTTGCGCCTGGCCAAACTTCGCCCAGCATGCCGACAGCAAGCGTATAGAGATCGCGCGACCTCTGATCTATACAAACGATGAGCTTGACATGACCTTGATGCCAATCCTCATCGCTTGTTACAGCCGGTGTACCCGGATGATCTCGCATGACTTTTAGAAAGCCAGCCGAGAACTCCAGATTCACCATCTGCCAACGGTCAGAATTAATCGTGCCATCAATATTGCTCCTATCAATGACCGCAATTATGATCTTATTAGATTCCTTAAGTACAGCACTAAAAGGTTTAGTGAGAGGTACTCTAGGAATGTTGGGAGTGTTGGTGTTCTGCACTTTGGGCTTTTTAGGACTCCTCCAAAGACCTCTGTCGCTTTGACGTGGAGTCGTGGCGACTAGTTTTGTCTAGAATGGATTTAGCCCACTCCTGCCTCTTGTTAAGGATGGGATTACTTCCATCCCCCAGCGTTGAACCAGAGGATTTTAGAATCCTCATCGCATACCGCCGTTTATTATACGAGCTCCTAGGAGCATTCTGGAGAGGTTTACTCTCTTTAGTAGTGGAAAGATCATTATTCACGAACTTTCCATTACCGACCTGAGGAAGCGTTTTCGCCAATTGTACATCCTGCACCGCACTAGAAGATGGGCAGTGACTTGGCACAATCCCTTCTCCCTCCGATGTTTGGCACAGGTGCAATGACAGCCGACGCACGTTGCCGCCGAACTGCCGCACGGTGTAGCTGGAATACCGGTACCGGTTTGACGTTTTTGCTTCCTGTACTGTTTTTGTTTTTGGTTTTGTTTTTGTTTTAAATTATCCATTAGATTCCCACGAGTAGCGAAGTCCATCTGTGCAGAGATTCGCTTACACAGATAAGGCTAGCTTATCCGGAGGTCGCCTGGTATCCGGTTACTCCGTTAACGACTGAGCTATTTTTAGAAATTGGGCCCTCAGCCTGGCTGATCAGATCATCGGCACGGGTCGTATAACACCTTAGATCCAGCCCAATTGGGAAGTTGAAGGGAAGGATATGTTTTGGAATAGGAGAGACGAACAGCAATTAAGCCATAAGCGTCCCAGAAGGAAGCTAGGTGTTGACAGATATTGATACACTATACAGTCGGGGGATAAGGAGACATCAGCCAGCATAATAGCACAAAGCCGACAGAAAAGGGGGTAGGGATAGGGAAGGGTAGGGGCGAGCGACCTTTGGTTTCAGGACTCTTCTGGAGAAATAATTCCCGAGAATCATTGACCTTACTCAGCTTCTACAACTCGACAAGATCGACGCTCAGGTAGAAGTGGATACTGGAGGAAACAGAACATAATCTCAAATATATTTTTGTTTATTCATTTTAGAAGTTAATGGATAAACTTTTCAAATTAACTATTCTACACAAAATATTAATGGTAGCATGTGGAGTTTTGAAAAAAAAAAATCAAGCACTTAAAGTTCAATGCAGAAACATGCCTTGTAAATATTTATGTACATATTTGTTAAAATGTTCTGTTATATTTATTTGGAATTTGTACTGTGCATTGTTAATGTAAACATTAAGTTTTTAAAACAATTTATAGTAACTTTACAAGAACAGAAAGAATATTCATGCAAATATTTTATTTTTACGACGTTTGTGTTGTTTTAGATTCCATTAATAATAAAGGGCGTGTCCGTCCAGGTGAATACAAAAACTACAAAATAAAAAGAATGTTTGAGTTATTTTTGTATCCGTTTGAGTCTGAGATAAAGATTCCCGTAGCAAGAGTAATGAATAATATTTTATTTCTTTAATACAAAATTATTCTTTAATAAAAGTTAAGTGATTCAATATAAAAATTTTGGTGTAAATTGTTTGGCTCTTTTCCGTCTACTTATTGGTTATCTGACAACAACCTTCTGAGCTTAACGTATTCTTTCCTCCAAATTTTCGTTATTCGTATGTGAAACTTTAAGTTCATCATTTGATATTTTTCTAATCTCACTTTATGATTTGAGATAGAATAGTGAAAAAGTCCTATATCTAGGAATTCTTACAAGTTGAAAACACAGCAAAATATTTAAAATTGATGGAAATCTAGCTTCCGTAGATACTTTTTTGATATTTTTTCCAACCTGTTTGTAATATCTCGTTAACTTTTACACTCAATAATATTATATATAAAAATCATTAAAATTATATATCACGAAAAAATAATTTTGCATTGAACCGATGTGCTCCGCACCACACAATTGTATGTCTTTATTTTTATAAACTCACATTAAAATTATAGAAGTGATGTCATTAAAATGGGAATATCTTTAAATTTTCATTTATATGCATATCACGAAATGTTTATGAATGAGAATTTCAGATCAATATACAATCTGGAAATTACTGTTTTCTTTTTATTTTTGTTTTCCATTTAACGCTAGAGGTTTTCCATACATGCTAAAATCTGAACCTATAGTATTTGAAGCGATTGTTAAAATTGAGCTTTATAGTTTAGTTCGGAACCATATTTCGAACCATCAGCATGGCTTTATGAAAGGTAGATCCACTACAACCAATCTATCAATATTTACAAATTATTGTCTTGGTTGTTTAGAAAATCGATTGTGTTTTTTTCAAAGGTTTTTGATCGCGAGTATATTACAAATGGAGTTTATTTTAATATTAACAAATGTAGTATTGTAACATTTTCTAAGATACTAGATCCAATTGCTTACGTATGTATATAGAACTGAAAATCATTGCGTTTTTCGCTTCAAATTGATCATGTTATTTCTAGAGCTGATTCTATGTTGGGTTTTATTTTTAGAGATTCTAGGTCTCTTGAAGATCCTTATATTCTTAGTATTGATAAGATAACACTATATTTGGTATTATTTGGTTTCGATGTTCTGAGTTCTAACATAGATTGTTCTATTTTATTATCAATGTTAAATACTTATGTACATTCTCGTAGTTTACGATCTAGAGATGGCAATTTTGTATATGTTCATTTTCATTGTACGAATTAAGCCAAACACAATCCAATTACCGATTCTTGTATTGATTTTAATGAATGTTATTTTTATTTATTATTTAGATTTATTGAAATTTCTGTAAACTTAACAGAAATTTATTTTAAAGGTTATTTAAAACAAAAAAAAATATCTTTTTTTCTATTTTTAAGTGGGTCACGCAAACCCTGCCGGCTCCCGGACAACATAAGAAAAGTGCTTCATTACCTAGCCCACGAATCCATTATGTCACTGAACGAATTTTGGCCTACATACTACCATCGACCCAAAATGGCAATCATTTCGATGCAAACGATCAATACGAAAAAGAAGTAATACCTATGCTAGAACAGAAACATGGTCAGGTTAGTACCTACAAGAAAAACACAAGGACATTTTCAGTATAAGTATTTAATTTTTATCTGACAGAACTATAAGCTCTTCAACCTCGAAACGTGCATTTCCGTAATAACCCTGGAAAGAATTTGTGAATTGTGCAAGCACATAGACAAATGGCTTGGGAGTGGTCAGGAGAAAGTAGTTGTTCTGCAAGATAGGTAAGTTGTTACTTATTGTTTTTGTTTTGTTTATTTATTTAAACTTTTATTTTTCTGTGTTACACTTTTCGTGCGAAATTAACTGAGGCTATTAAATGACAAATTGTCGCTTCCCAACATATCAAGCAGTTAGTACGTAAAGTTTATTTTTTAGAAAGTTTTGGCCATTACTCCCCCGACTACTATTACTACGTTTGTATTTTGGTAATTTTGTTAGCAAAACCAATTATTCAAAATTCATGAAAACGTGCGGTGTGGGTTGATGTCATTCACCAATTGAGGAATGTCGTTTAACATTTGCTCTTTAGTGTTATTTTAAATGTTTTTTACGCTGATGATCGTCACCACCACTCACAGACAATTAAAAATAATTAAATAGACTTATTTAAATTTTAAAAAACACAACTTTTGATATTACGCATGAAGATTGGAGGTTTACTTACAAATCAACACTCATTAAACACAAACATTTTTGATTTTAAATAAAACGGGAGATGAAATTATTTTGAAAAGTCGAGATCAAACTATGTACTATATGTATGTAATATACTTTAATGCCAGTTATTTTTGGAGAGCTACTAGTCAAAAACCTTGCAACATGTACAGTTTTGTATGTAATTGATATTATCTAACCAAATAATATCGATATCATTATCCCGCGGTGTGATAGACGACAAAGGGTGCGACGAGACGCGACGCTATTTCCACTCCAACAATATTCGTTTGACCGTTAAAAAGATATTAAAATTCCAAATATCACCTAGACACTTGACCGCTATACAAGGTTATACGTGAGAATTAAAAAAAAATTATACGTGGGTAATATTGCGTATGCAAGTTAGAATTTAGAACCGATAGTGCTAATTTAGATCAATTTTGAATTCAGTAATTATATTGCCTCCTTTTTAGATGCCAGTAGTTAACCTATAGAATTGTTGTTAGAATAGTAATGGTGTTTTTGCTGAAACTATACATGTTATAGGATGATGTATTGTACATTTGGATGATGGTATAACTATAATTCCCTTACTACAAAGCCAGAGTTCTACCTAGCGTCTTAAAAATAGTATTTTACACCACCATATGTACGTCACCATTAATCATCATCATATTAGGAGACCTGGGGAGTCGTTCTGTTATTTTCAAAACGATAGTCGTCAATAATTTTCTTCATGTAACTTTATCACTTTATTTCAGACTAGCGGCCCGTCCCAGCTTCGCACGGATAGACGATAAATAGGTACAGATAATATAGCTTTCTAATGAAAAAAGAATTATTAAAATCGGTCCCGTACTTTTTGAGTTTATTCGTTACATACAAAAATACAAATATTTCCTCTTTATAATATTAGTGTAGATGTGGATATTGTCAAACATTTTTTTGTCCTATCATTAATACTCTTCGCAGCGTATGCGATGAAAGACATTTTATGGCTAATTTTTTTACACCTTCGGTTGGTTTTAGTAGGAATTTCAAAAGATTTCTGAAGTAATCTAGTACTTAATATAGCCTATGTTACTCAGTGATAATGTAGCTTTCTAATGAAAAAAGAATTATTAAAATCGGTCCAGTACTTTGTCGAACATTTTTTTGTCCTGTCATTACTACTCTTCGCAGCGTATGCGATGAAAGACATTTTATGGCTAATTTTTTTGCACCTTCGGTTGGTTTCAATAGGAATTTCAAAAGATTTCTGTAGTAATCTAGTACTAAATATAGCCTATGTTACTCAGTGATAATGTAGTTTTCTAATGAAAAAATAATTATTATAATCGGTCCAGTACTTTTTGAGTTTATTCGTTACATACAAAAAATTCAAATATTTCCTCTTTATAATATTAGTATAGATGTAGATATTGTCGAACATTTTTTTTTGTCCTATCATTAATACTCTTCGCAGCGTATGCGATGAAAGACATTTTGCGGCTAATTTTTTTGCACCTTCGGTTGGTTTTAATAGGAATTTCAAAAGATTTCTGTAGTAATCTAGTACTAAATATAGCCTATGTTACTCAGTGATAATGTAGTTTTCTAATGAAAAAAGAATTATTAAAATCGGTCCAGTACTTTTTGAGTTTATTCGTTACATACAAAAATACAAATCTTTTCTCTTTATAATATTAGTATAGATACTCTTATACCATAACTGAAATGTCAAAATGAACTCAACGAAAGATAATACTTGTTCAATAACTTGAAAATATTATTAAACTTGGAACTTGATACAACTGGCAACAACTATGCAACAAATTTAATGTTACCAAACAGAGTAAGTGAGAATATCGTCGAAACGCTATCGTCTGACGATAATCTCTTTACGGAATGACCCCCCTGCTTTTTTGTACCAATTTATCCTCTGTCATATAAAGCCTAAGGCTTTTTGCGGTTTTCAAAAAATACATCCAGTTGGATTCTTTTTTATCACATAGCTAAAATTACATATTTAAAGGGTGCCAACCCATCATAGCTTATAAAGCCGATGTATTTTGTTTTACAATAATAATCAGAAACTAGTATCTATTTTTGTTCATTAACTTCCCATACGAAGTTATTGTAATTGCTTCGATTCAAATAAATTGATATTCGACTTAAATAACTTTTTAAAAATCAAAAAAAATTGTCTTTAAATTGATTTTATCTTATAAAAAATATTGTTTTCGACATTCAGAAAATTTGTATAAAAATACAACAGTCAAGTTAAAATCTAAGAAAATAGTACGCAAAACTGGTAAAAATTAATATTCGATTCTTGAAATCATGTGAATAAATGAAGGTACTGACTTCAAAATTCATTCCGTGCTAATTTGTTTTTAAAAATCCAATCTGGGGTGGAATCGGCTAAAGTGATAATTTACTATCATATTTTTGAGTATCTAATACATAGCTTTCCGTCTGTGTAAAATGATTCAACTCAATTCAATTCGATTGAATAAATTGAGATTAAACTTGTCACAATTCATAGTTGCCATGTTGAAATTTTAAATGATTTCCATACAAAATGTTAATAAAAGTATCAAATTGGCTATGTTTTAATAACATTCTTACTTTTCTTGTGTTTTTTTGAATGTCGTAAACTTTGTCGGTCTCAAGAATGTTTTTATTTTCTTAACAAAAAAAGGTTTCTAAGAAAATTTTCGATTCGTTTGTGATAACGTCTGGTAGCTTTATTCAGAAACGACATATTTGTTGGAAAATGACTATCAAACTTTTTTGTGACAGCTTTTTAGGCATCAATTTGACTATCACCTTACATACAAGATCAAATACTATTATTTTGAATGTAATTTATCAACAATCAGCTTAGCCGATTTTACCCTTGTATTTTTTGTAGAAGAAATAAAAGCTTTCAAAAAATGTTACTTAAATTGGTAAAAATTGATTTTCGATAACAGATCTCGTTAACAAAAAAGATTTTGAAATCAAACTATTTCATCATGTGTAAAATATTGTTGGTAATTTTTAGTTATTTTTTTTTGAAAAATTCAAATGACAATTAGTTTTACAAAAGCTACAAAAAACTGATATGAAATAGTTTTCTACTCAAGTATTAATAGAACAAAGAAAGATATTTATCTCACACAAAATATTGTTATGAAAGTTAAAGTTTTAAGCAAGGCAAATCGACAGACGGGATAAGAAGTTATTAGTGTGGGTCGCATCCCAGCCTCTTTTTTAATTTTTTGGTTCGCAATGATATATAGAGTAAAAATATCACCGCGCACGAATAAATTCTGTTCACTTTAAAAACTACAGTTTTGCATCTTTGCATATCCAAGCATATAAGCCGGAAATAAGTCTCATCGCTGGAAAATCACCAACACATCTTCGACAATAGAAGACGTGTTGGTGATTTGCCGTACCTAGTATTCTGACAAAGTAATCAAAGGCCTCATAAGTACTACAGCTAGTTTAACAGTTATCACTATCCATAGTTCCATACCCCTACATATTGAAAGGTTTACATAGACTCTAAAATATTTTAAAAAATTTTTAATTTTTATAATTATTTTCACTTTGAAATGATGTACAAATTAACGATTTCAAACAGAATTATAGCTTAAGGGTGTTGATTTTATACAAAAAAATTCAAAACCTACTGCCATCCATATTTTGCAATTTTTGTGTTTCTCTTGCTCTCAGATTTAATTTAAATTTTTATTTTCCTTACCACATGTTAACATAAATTTAGGTAGATACAAAAAATAACTTGTTTTACGTTCGTTCGGCCGTGAACGTGACATGCATCAAGGTCGAGTGAAGTTATTATATTTTTTCAATGATGATCATATTTCGATTTAAATAATAAAATATCATTAACGAATTTTGATTATTCGATACGTTACGTATTTACACACATATATTTGTGCGTGTGGTTTGTAGAAACCGCTACTGAATCATTATACTTTATACATAATTAATTATATGCTCATTATAGAAACCAAAATATACCCATGAATCGAACACAGCTTAAAGTAGATTGTTGTCTATCTTTACCATTGATTTATTAAAAGCACAGAAAAAGAAAGTTTAACAAAGAAGAAAAGAATATGATCTAATCGTTGGCAATAGAAAGGGTATCAATTTAAGCTATCAACTTTGTTGTTTATTCAAATTGCTGAGTATTGAATCTTCAAACAGTTGACAATTATTGTCTTACACGTTCGATGAAAATGTTTTATTTTATTTTAATTAATACCAAAACTGAGCTTTATTCTTACAATAATGTTCTCTAGCGAACTTTTCATCTCTGATTTGATAGAAATCTTCTTTTTTTAATTTTCATAGGAATTCTCTGGGATTCAAAACTTATCGTATTGCGTTAATGAATATACCCCCCTTATATTTTTAACTATTTATTTTGTATACATAAAAATAAAATTTGTATATTATTGATTTAAACCTTGTTGCTTTTAACTGAAGATTGGACCAAGAACATTCCAATCGCAAAGCAAACATTATTTTCATAAGATCTTTTATGAGAGAAAGAGCAAATATTTAGGTTCTTAAGAAGTAACCTTGAATAAGGGATCGCCAATTTGATATTAAGTGTTAAGTGTTTTTTTTTCTTTCAAAATTGATTTAAAAAACTTTTAAGATCTTACAAAATTAAAGGAATCTACTCTTTGGAGTGAATTTGCTTTGTTTACCTTTCTATATTTGTATTTAATTTTTAGAGAAGTTATGTACTTCAATGCACCTTTTTCCTTAAATCAAGAACCAAATATTTTTCATTTTACAATTTTTGAGTTTTCTTGACTCCTTTAAGATCAAAAATATTTTCAAAAGGTTCACGCCAAACACTAATTTTTTAGAATTTGTCTTCTAGCATCTGTTCCAATCTACGAATGAGCAGATTGATGAAGATAGTAATAATAGACTCCCGAAAATTGAGTCCGAACGAAATATACGTACAAAAAAGACAAACAATTCTTCATGCCAAATTCTGTTTTATTTTGCTACGAAAAAGATCATATAAAGAAAATTAAAGAACGTTTTCATGCCGTGCTCAAAAACTTATCTTTATGTTAAGTGTTTACCCCCCCCCCTTAATTAAAGTTCTGGATCCGCGCTTGAAAATAATGCGATGGGAAGGGAGATAGTAAACTGAAAATTTTTTCATACCTTCCTTAAAGTGTTCTTAACATTTTGTAAAAAGTTTCATAAAATCTCGTGTCCACGTTCGTAAGTTTTGGGCCGCCAAAAACCGTTTTTTCGTTATTATCTCCATTTCTTTAGGCTCAATGGAGTTAACACCTTTGCTAAAATTGTAAAACATTTAATTTGCTGAATTGTTTGTCTCAATATTTATTTTTCAATACACTCAATCGTTTCAGAGATTGAGGGCAGATAGCCAAAATTGAAAGCCATATTTATTTGTATTTAATATGGGAGTTAGAATAAGAAAAATAAGAAGTCTGCTGGTTATCGGCATTTGGAATCTCAATTCATTAAATTACTTTTCTTAAAGGTTCTATTTTAACGTATGTACCTACATACAATTTTCGGTGTTTCATTTTTATTCTAGCACCACAAAAGAAAAACTTTTCTTATACCTACTTAAATTTATTAAACTTTCCAGTATATTCAGAAGTGTTTAATACTAACTACTTCAAAGATGCTTTTGTAGATTATAATACTATTAGTTTTTCTAACACATATACCACTGTTTTAAATTTCCCCCACTTAAATTCTATTAATTTCGTTATAAATGAAGATACTGTCTTTAATAGTATCCTACAACTTGGCGAATGTTTTTGTCCCGTTAACACACCCGTTACGTATTCCTTCTAACACATTTTTGAATAACTCGCTGTTTCCTTTTATCTGAAAGAGCTCTTTTATATCACCAGTACACAAAAAAGGTCCTAAAAACGAAATAATGAACTAACGACCTATTGGTAAACTATCTGTGATAACTAAACTGTTTTAGTCTATCGTATGTCTTTCTTTTCACTGTAGTTCAATTATCTGTGATAACCAGCATAGTTTTCTTAAAAAGCGTTCAACTTGTAATAATTTGTTTCACTTTACGTCCTTTTGTTTAGATGTTTTTGAGAAACGTGAACAAGTAGATTGTATCTTTACTGATTTCAGCAAGGACACAACGAATTGTGTCCTAAAACATTACTTTTAAAACCAGCACACTACCCGTTTGGCACGAGTACGATAACTTTGGCGCCAAGATATAATAACGGTTTTTGGGAGAGGGTCTTAATACAAGCATTTTTTACTATGGGAGGGGGGGTCTATCTCCACCCGTTTAGAAGGGAGGGGCAATTTAAAAAAGTTATTATTTAAAATGGAAAAAAATAATTAAAAAATAACGGTGATACTTACAATTAAGTTGTATACATTTTTTTAAAGCCAACATTCTGTTCTATTAGCCAGTTTTTAAATCAAGTCAAAACTATGCGTAGTTTTTGAAAAATTAAACTCAAAATTTGAGTAAAAAAAGTTAAAAAAAGGTTTAAAGTGTAACTTTTTCAATACTTCAAGATTATCTACCATTGTTTTTATTTCAGAATTTATTGCTCTTATTTGTTTTTGATCAAAAACTGAAAACTAGATGATTTTATGTCTTTTAGTTTTTGAAAAAATTGAAAATAACCACAACTACTATTTTAATTTAATTCTTTTTTTTTGCTTGAGTTCTTATTTTGATAGTAATAATGGTATTTGCGTATGCGTAATGCGTGTTTGGGTGTATGCAACAGTAAGGTGTGCGCGAATTTGGGTGTATGCAACAGTGGGATCTGTAAGGATCTGCAACCCCCCTGCTTGGGCACACTATAGGATTTGGGGTGGGTGCAAGTTGGAGTGTGTGCAAGGTGGGGAGGGTGCAAGATGGGGTGAATGCAAAGTTTCTTTTGCATTTAAATAAGCTGGATTTAAGAAAAATTAATTTACCCTAGGTATATCTTAATCCATATTCGATTATTATTATCAAAATAAGACTACGTTAATACTTAAGCAAGGAAAAAGTAATTTAATTAAAATATTTTGTTTTGGTAATTTTCAATTTTCTCAAGAACTAGAACTAGTTTTCAGTTTTTGATCAAAAACAAATAAGAGCAATGAATTATAAAAAAAAAATAGTAGATAATCTGAAAGTTTTGAAAAATTACACTTTAAACCTTTTTTTTAACTTTTTTTTGCACAAATTTTGACTTTAAAACAATTTTTTTCAAAAACTATGCATAGTTTTGACTTGATTTAAAAACAAGCTAATAGACAAAAGTGTTGGCTTTAAAAAAAGGTATAATACTTAATTATAAGTATTACCGTTATTTTTTAATTATTTTTTTCCATTTAATGTACATATTTTTTTAAACTGCCCCTACCGCCTAAACGGGGGGAGATAGACCCCCCCTCCCATAGTAAAAAAATGCTTGTTTTTAACTGTTCTATACAAATCCGTCATTAAACTTTGTCGCCAAAGTTATCGTACTCTCCCCACCCGTTTGACTGGCAACGCTGCTGTGAAAGTGAAAAGTTGTAAACATTTATCTCTCCCGTATTTTATTTTATTAATAATCAGTTTAAAAGTGAAAAATATATACACTTATTCATCTATTCATTTGTACACCCTTATCTGCAAAATTTGCTCAGATTTATAAAACAGGTAATACATCATAAAAGTTAAAATCACTTAAAATATCTGCAAATTTGCCATCTGGATCTGATGAACAATAAGCGTAAGAGCTGTATAACGTCACCCGACGCCAACGAACAAACTGTCAACGCTAACAATGGATCAGGAAAAATTTTTTAAAATAATTCAAAAATGTCCATATCAGATTCAGATTTGCAAAAAATTAAATTCATCATCGATGATTCCCTGCACACTGAACTCCAAAAGGCAACTGCGAACTTGGCATCTAAAGAGGACCTCAATACATTAAATACGGAGATAACCTTCTTGAGCAAACAAAATGAAGACTTAGCACAGAAAGTTCATCAATTCGAGGCAAGATGCGTATTGCTAGAGGAAGAACACGATTGATGAAGATAGTAATAATAGACTCCCGAAAATTGAGTCCGAACGAAATATACGTACAAAAAAGACAAACAATTCTTCATGCCAAATTCTGTTTTATTTTGCTACGAAAAAGATCATATAAAGAAAATTAAAGAACGTTTTCATGCCGTGCTCAAAAACTTATCTTTATGTTAAGTGTTTACCCCCCCCCCTTAATTAAAGTTCTGGATCCGCGCTTGAAAATAATGCGATGGGAAGGGAGATAGTAAACTGAAAATTTTTTCATACCTTCCTTAAAGTGTTCTTAACATTTTGTAAAAAGTTTCATAAAATCTCGTGTCCACGTTCGTAAGTTTTGGGCCGCCAAAAACCGTTTTTTCGTTATTATCTCCATTTCTTTAGGCTCAATGGAGTTAACACCTTTGCTAAAATTGTAAAACATTTAATTTGCTGAATTGTTTGTCTCAATATTTATTTTTCAATACACTCAATCGTTTCAGAGATTGAGGGCAGATAGCCAAAATTGAAAGCCATATTTATTTGTATTTAATATGGGAGTTAGAATAAGAAAAATAAGAAGTCTGCTGGTTATCGGCATTTGGAATCTCAATTCATTAAATTACTTTTCTTAAAGGTTCTATTTTAACGTATGTACCTACATACAATTTTCGGTGTTTCATTTTTATTCTAGCACCACAAAAGAAAAACTTTTCTTATACCTACTTAAATTTATTAAACTTTCCAGTATATTCAGAAGTGTTTAATACTAACTACTTCAAAGATGCTTTTGTAGATTATAATACTATTAGTTTTTCTAACACATATACCACTGTTTTAAATTTCCCCCACTTAAATTCTATTAATTTCGTTATAAATGAAGATACTGTCTTTAATAGTATCCTACAACTTGGCGAATGTTTTTGTCCCGTTAACACACCCGTTACGTATTCCTTCTAACACATTTTTGAATAACTCGCTGTTTCCTTTTATCTGAAAGAGCTCTTTTATATCACCAGTACACAAAAAAGGTCCTAAAAACGAAATAATGAACTAACGACCTATTGGTAAACTATCTGTGATAACTAAACTGTTTTAGTCTATCGTATGTCTTTCTTTTCACTGTAGTTCAATTATCTGTGATAACCAGCATAGTTTTCTTAAAAAGCGTTCAACTTGTAATAATTTGTTTCACTTTACGTCCTTTTGTTTAGATGTTTTTGAGAAACGTTAACAAGTAGATTGTATCTTTACTGATTTCAGCAAGGACACAACGAATTGTGTCCTAAAACATTACTTTTAAAACCAGCACACTACCCGTTTGGCACGAGTACGATAACTTTGGCGCCAAGATATAATAACGGTTTTTGGGAGAGGGTCTTAATACAAGCATTTTTTACTATGGGAGGGGGGGTCTATCTCCACCCGTTTAGAAGGGAGGGGCAATTTAAACAAGTTATTATTTAAAATGGAAAAAAATAATTAAAAAATAACGGTGATACTTACAATTAAGTTGTATACATTTTTTTAAAGCCAACATTCTGTTCTATTAGCCAGTTTTTAAATCAAGTCAAAACTATGCGTAGTTTTTGAAAAATTAAACTCAAAATTTGAGTAAAAAAAGTTAAAAAAAGGTTTAAAGTGTAACTTTTTCAATACTTCAAGATTATCTACCATTGTTTTTATTTCAGAATTTATTGCTCTTATTTGTTTTTGATCAAAAACTGAAAACTAGATGATTTTATGTCTTTTAGTTTTTGAAAAAATTGAAAATAACCACAACTACTATTTTAATTTAATTCTTTTTTTTGCTTGAGTTCTTATTTTGATAGTAATAATGGTATTTGCGTATGCGTAATGCGTGTTTGGGTGTATGCAACAGTAAGGTGTGCGCGAATTTGGGTGTATGCAACAGTGGGATCTGTAAGGATCTGCAACCCCCCTGCTTGGGCACACTATAGGATTTGGGGTGGGTGCAAGTTGGAGTGTGTGCAAGGTGGGGAGGGTGCAAGATGGGGTGAATGCAAAGTTTCTTTTGCATTTAAATAAGCTGGATTTAAGAAAAATTAATTTACCCTAGGTATATCTTAATCCATATTCGATTATTATTATCAAAATAAGACTACGTTAATACTTAAGCAAGGAAAAAGTAATTTAATTAAAATATTTTGTTTTGGTAATTTTCAATTTTCTCAAGAACTAGAACTAGTTTTCAGTTTTTGATCAAAAACAAATAAGAGCAATGAATTATAAAAAAAAAATAGTAGATAATCTGAAAGTTTTGAAAAATTACACTTTAAACCTTTTTTTTAACTTTTTTTTGCACAAATTTTGACTTTAAAACAATTTTTTTCAAAAACTATGCATAGTTTTGACTTGATTTAAAAACAAGCTAATAGACAAAAGTGTTGGCTTTAAAAAAAGGTATAATACTTAATTATAAGTATTACCGTTATTTTTTAATTATTTTTTTCCATTTAATGTACATATTTTTTAAACTGCCCCTACCGCCTAAACGGGGGGAGATAGACCCCCCCTCCCATAGTAAAAAAATGCTTGTTTTTAACTGTTCTATACAAATCCGTCATTAAACTTTGTCGCCAAAGTTATCGTACTCTCCCCACCCGTTTGACTGGCAACGCTGCTGTGAAAGTGAAAAGTTGTAAACATTTATCTCTCCCGTATTTTATTTTATTAATAATCAGTTTAAAAGTGAAAAATATATACACTTATTCATCTATTCATTTGTACACCCTTATCTGCAAAATTTGCTCAGATTTATAAAACAGGTAATACATCATAAAAGTTAAAATCACTTAAAATATCTGCAAATTTGCCATCTGGATCTGATGAACAATAAGCGTAAGAGCTGTATAACGTCACCCGACGCCAACGAACAAACTGTCAACGCTAACAATGGATCAGGAAAATTTTTTTAAAATAATTCAAAAATGTCCATATCAGATTCAGATTTGCAAAAAATTAAATTCATCATCGATGATTCCCTGCACACTGAACTCCAAAAGGCAACTGCGAACTTGGCATCTAAAGAGGACCTCAATACATTAAATACGGAGATAACCTTCTTGAGCAAACAAAATGAAGACTTAGCACAGAAAGTTCATCAATTCGAGGCAAGATGCGTATTGCTAGAGGAAGAACACGAAGCACAATGCCGTGAGCTTAAGGGTAAAAATATTATTTTCTCCCTCCCATCTGAAAGCACTGACCCGGAAGAAAAAGTGCGATGCATAACTTGGCTGCTATTAGATAAATCAGATATACAAGGAATGCCCAAACCGATTAAAATAAGCGGAAACAGCAACATAATCAAAATGAAATTAAGCACTGGTTGCAACGAAACTGCATTGAAAATGCTTAAGAACTCTGCTAGGCTGAAGAACACAGGTGTTTACATCCAAAGAGATCTAACTAAGCAAATGCAGTTAAAACGAAGAATTTTGTTGCAATACAGGAAAGTCATCAAACAAAATAGGCCAAATGCTCCGCTGCTAATTAAAAACAACAATCTTCATATTGAAAATAAAATATTTTATTTGAATAATAATAATAAACTTCAAATCAATGGTAATGATGGCGAAAGTGAACTACAATATAACAAATGTTTGGACAGCTGGACTTCAGAAGTGTCATAAACACAAAGCAGCCAAATACTCGTAGACGTCAAGATGAAAGTACTAGATCAATACCAACTAATGCTTCACCAGGGATGCCACTTCAACAAAGTAGTAGCTGTGGTAGTAGTAGTAGTAGTAGTGTACCAAGAAATTGAGAATTAAATGCCGTCAGCTGTTTAATTAAAAGTTTTTGTAAAATATTAGCATATAACATATCTGGTCTCAAAAGTAAATTATTGTTTGTAGATTTTTTCAATTTTGTCAAAACTTTTGAAATATTTTTCCTTTTCGAAACACATGTAACAATAGAAAATACAAGTAAATTTATAAAATATTTCAATGGATATAAACTACATTGGATTCCTGCTATTAAAACATCTATCAAAGGACGTGCAAGTGGAGGTTGTGTATTTGGTATAAAAACATCACATCTTGAATTATACGATTTTACTGCAATGCAAGAAACAACTATAATTAAACTATTAAAAACTAACAACATGTATATAATGCCTCTATATTTAAATTGTAATAAGTGGACCGAAGATTTTGAACAACTAAATGATATTCTCTCTATTCATGCAAATGAGAGTATATTATTAATTGGAGATTTCAATGCCAGAACAAGTTGCAATCAAGTAACTACCCTGAGAAAATTCAACAATGATTGTTTGAACGTTAACTCTAGAACATCCAAAGATTTAACATGCAATAGTAATGATACTGCACTACTCGATACGCTTCAACTGTATGATCTTATTCTTTTGAATGGATGCACTAAGGATGATCTAGATGGTCAATACACGTTTATTGAAGGATCAGGCAAATCAGTAATTGATTACTGTATGGTGAATAATGATTGGATTGAACTCATAAATAAGTTTGAGGTTCCATACAGGCATTTCTCTGATCATATGCCAATCACCGTAGAATGGAAAACAGAACCCGGCTCTCATCAAACAAATCTAAAGCTGTTACCCCGACTTAAATGGAGAGAAGACGAAGCGGAAACTTTTCGACACAAACTGGACATCTGTCTCTCATGAATCCCAACTGACATCGAGTCTTCAGATACTGTATCAATTGAAATTATAAAATGCATAAGAAATACCGTGAGCAAATCAAGCGACAAAGTAAGGAAAGCGTTCAAACAAAAATGGTTTGATAAAGAGTGTATGAGAGCAAGACAAAAATCATTTGCTCTTTTAAAAGCATTTAAGAGATCCGACAATGAAGAATTACGTAAATGGTACATGCAGTCAAATTCTCAGTATAAACGTCTATGCTATGTGTTGGCAACGCTTTTACTGAAGTACTAAATCTAAAGGGTTCTAGTACATTTTGATCCCTTCTGGATCAATTCGGTTCTTATACTTGGAAAGCAGAAGACATAGTTTTTTATAAAAAGTAATTTTTCATTAAATAAAGTGAATAGAAATAATTGTTTCATTTTTGATTGGGACACAACAAAGTGGCGACGAGGATTTTCGTTCGGAAAAAAAACAAAAAAACGGAAGATCGATAAGATTTTTAAAGATTAAAATCTCCACGCAATCGCAACAAGTTTTTTTCTAACCTCAAATCATCATGGAACAGCAAGCACCACGCCTACCAGCTCAACCAGCTCTACCAGGTCAACAACAACCAAGCATGGACCCCATTCTAGTGCAGATTATTTCTCAGAATAGTGCCCTGCTCGAGAAAATTGTCCAGATGTCATTGGGTGCTCCAAGTGGTACAGCAACAGAGTTGAAAATGGATGCATTAGCGAAAAACATAAATGAATTTCACCACGATCCTGAAAATGGGCAAACTTTTCCAGTTTGGTACCGCCGATACGAGGATTTATTCGCAGAAGACGCAAAAGAGTTCGACGATGCAAGCAAGGTAAGACTTTTACTGCGTAAAATTCATTCCATAGCCCACGACAAGTATGTAGATTACATTCTTCCAAAACTACCACGTGAATTGAGTTTTAAAGAAACAGTAGACAAACTATCTAAATTGTTTGGTCGTACCGAATCAGTCTTCGCGGCAAGATTCAATTGCCTACAGATGACAAAAGGTGAAATAGATGACTACATCACATTTGCAGCCAAAGTAAATCGATGTTGTGAGAATTTCGAACTAGAGAAATTTACTATGAACCAACTCAAATGCATAGTATATGTCATGGGTCTTAAATCACCAAAAGATGCAGACATACGCATTAAACTACTTCCTTTTCTCGATAAAGAGAAAGACCTCACAGTTGACAATCTAGTTTCGGAAACTCTTCGATTTAAAAACCTGCAAAAAGACACGTCCATGATAGAAACTGCAGCATCGAAAGTTCAGCACGTCGCAGCCAAACAACCACAGCAAAAGCATAATTTTGCCAAACAAAATGAAGGAAAAAACAACCACGAGGTCAGTTGCACAAAACCGAGAACACCTTGTTGGAATTGTGGCGGCATGCATTTCTCAAAAGAGTTATCTTTTATTAAGCACAAGTGCAGAGAGTGCAATACATTTGGCCACAAAGAAGTTTGTTGTCCTTGCTCTAGAAAATCACTAAAGCAAGAGAACAGTAATTCGAATGCTTCCAAGAAAAAGAATTCAAGGCGAGCACATTTAGCCAAAAGTAATCGTGTTTTTGCAGTCAACCAAAGCTTGGCACAAAAACGTAAGTATGTTGAAGTCATTATCAACGGCAACAACGTGAGACTTCAAATAGACACGGGTTCTGACATCACGATCATTTCAAAGTCAGTGTGGTCATCAATCGGATCTCCAGTCATCATCAATACTTCTCACACAGCCAGAGACGCTTCATCAAATCAAATTCCAATCATCGGTGAATTCGAAGGCCATATCAAATTCGAAGCAAACCATCACCGCAACACAGTCTCAACATTTTCGGAGTAGACTTAATGGAAAAACTACATCTTTGGGAAAAACCAATCAGTGCTTTTTGTAAAACAATCAACACAGCTGATCGAGCTTCGACCATCGCTTTTATCCGGAACAAATTTCCGGAAGTTTTCCGCGAAGGTCCAGGTCACTGTACAAAATTTAAAATAAATATACAATTAAAAGAAAACACAAAACCAGTTTTTATTCCCAAAAGACAGGTAGCTTATTCCGCCTTGCCATCAATAGACAAGGAACTCAACCGACTGCAGGATGCTGGCATCATCACACCCACCAATTTTTCAGCATGGGCAGCGCCTATAGTTGTTGTCAAACGAGCAAATGGGGCCATTCGCATCTGCGCAGATTATTCAACAGGGTTGAATGCCTGCGTGGAGCCCCACAGTCATCCGTTGCCACTTCCTGATGAAATTTTTGCCAAAATGTCAAATTGCAAATGTTTCACCCGCATAGATTTGATGCTTATTTGCAAATGGAAGTGGATGACGAAACCAAACAAATACTTACCATACACACACACCGCGGCCTATACACTTTCAACAGGCTCGCACCAGGTATTAAAGCAGCCCCTGGAGCTTTTCAAAAAGCAATGGACACAATTCTTGCAGGAATACAAGAAGCATCAGCTTATATTGACGACGTCTTGGTAGCGACAGAAACGGAGAGCGAGAACATCACGGCAGTTGAAGAAGTACTTCGCAGATTTGCAGAATACGGTCTCACAGTAAACTGGGAAAAATGCAAATTTTTTTCAAGAGAATGCAAGTATTTAGGACACGTCATCAGTCAAGAGGTCTGCGACCAGATCCGAACAAGCTTACCGCCATCAAACAACTACCACCACCAACCAATATAAGTGAACTTCGATCATTTCTGGGAGCCGTAAACTATTATGGCAAATTCATCAAAGAAATGCGTTCTTTACGAGCACCTCTGGACGACCTTCTCAAGAACAACACAAAATGGTCATGGTCAGAAGAATGCAGACAAAGCTTCAAGAAATTTAAGTCAATTTTATCATCAGTAGTAGGAATAGGTGCACGTATATCCCAGGTCATGACAGACGGAACGGAAAAGGCAATTTATCACGCTTCTCGCTCACTCACGGCAGCAGAAAAAAGTTACAGCCAAATTGAGAAAGAAGCGCTGGCTCTAGTTTTCGCAGTCACAAAATTCCACCGAATGATATACGGCAGAAAGTTCATCCTTCGCACCGACCACAAACCACTGCTCTCGATTTTTGGATCTAAAAAGGGGATACCAACACACACGGCGAACCGACTTCAGCGTTGGGCATTAACTCTTATGTCTTACGATTTCGAAATTAAATATATTTCGACACACGATTTTGGATATGTGGACGTTCTGTCTCGGCTTATCAGCAATCAGATGAAACCCGAAGAAGATTTTGTCGTAGCCTGCTCTAGATTGGAATCAGATGTTCAATCAATTCTTCAGGACAACATCCAGTCACTACCGATCACCTTTCATATGGTAAGTGTAGCTACACGAAAAGATAAAATTTTACAACAGGTCGCGCACTATATCCAAAATGGTTGGCCGCACAAATTAGATGATACCACCTTATCCGCATATTTCAACCGAAAAGATGCATTATCAATTGTGGATAATTGTCTTTTATATGGTGAGCGCATCGTCATTCCAGATGTTTTCTACAAGCGAATTCTCATTCAACTCCACAAAGGACATCAAGGCATAGTTCGAATGAAGGAAATCGCACGATCCACCGTATATTGGCCTACAATAGACGCAGACATAACAAGTTGGGTTCGACAGTGTCATGGTTGTGCCACAGAAGCCCGATTTCCAGTAAAAACCTTGTTATCATCGTGGCCAATACCAACGTCACCTATGCAACGTATACACATCGATATCGCAGGTCCAGTCAACTCATACTATTATTTGGTAATCGTAGATGTTTTCTCAAAGTATCCTGAGATTTACCAAACAGAAAACATCACATCAGCTACCGTCATCCAAAAGCTCACTGAATTTTTTTCACTTTTTGGGCAACCACAAGAAATTGTCTCAGATAATGGCACTCAATTTGTGAGTGCATCTTTTCAACAATTTTGTAACTCCAGAGGCATCAGACACAATCGGATAGCCCCGTATCACCCTCAGTCAAACGGGCAAGCAGAGCGATTCGTGGACACATTGAAAAGAGCACTAGCCAAAAACAAAGAAGGAGGGACGGATAGCGAACATCTTCAAGAATTTCTTCTGGCATACAGATCAACGCCAAATCGAAATGCTCCAGATGCAAAGTCACCAGCGGAATGTTTCATCGGAAGAAAAATTAGAACGAACATCGACCTCTTGAAGAAACCCGAAAAACTTTCAGTCATCCGCAACGAACTCATGGAAGAACAATTTAACAGGAGCAACAAGTCAAAATATCGTAGCTTCAGTCCAGGAGATCCAGTTTACGCAAAAGTTTTCAAGAGAAATAAAAATTTTTGGATTCCTGGTGTTGTTGTCAGCAGAAAAGGAAATGTCAACTACGACGTTAACGTAACGTTAGATGGGCGAACATGCTTAAGGCGGAAGCACACTAATCAACTTCGTTTTCGTTATGCTGATAACAGAATAGGTAACAAGTATAACAATGCACTTAATAACCATTTTGATCTCATTGACAGGTATACTCCTGTCTCTTTGGATACAACCGACCAACGTATTCAAGATCCTACTGCACCAGTACCACAAGCTAGTACAAAGGTTCCAAGAAGTCCTAGTTTACCATCTTCACCTCAATCAAGCCAAGAACAATTCGAAGAGATGAATGAACGTGAGGAAGCAAATATTTCTTCTCCTCAACCAGACCGCCCAGATGAGAATCAGCAATCGACTTCAACTTTTATTTTCACTATTCATTAATGACATAGTTAACGACTATGACCTACAAGAGCTCGACGCCCACCTAAGTGGCACGGTGATTACACCCAAGACTATCTATAACTTCACAAGGGGGGATGTTGGCAATGCTTTTACTGAAGTACTAAATCTAAAGGGTTATAGTACATTTTGATCCCTTCTGGATCAATTCGGTTCTTATACTTGGAAAGCAGAAGACATAGTTTTTTATAAAAAGTAATTTTTCATTAAATAAAGTGAATAGAAATAATTGTTTCATTTTTGATTGGGACACAACACTATGAAAAGAAACTTGGTTTTGAAAATAAACAAGCACAATCACTTGACAAAACAAAGAATACAAAGGAATTTTGGAAACTTGCAAAAAATATTAATGGTACTCAACATATAATTGGCACAGGTGCATCCGCCGCTGATCTTTCCTCTCATTTCTCGAACCTTCTTCAAACAAACTCTAACTTGGTTTTTACTTATGCTGAACCTCCCATCACCGATGATATACATATTAGACACCGAGATATCTTTGTTTGAAATAGAAGCAGTTTTACGAAAAGCTAAAAATAATAAAGCACCAGGTGAAGATGGTGTACCGTACGAATTATTTAAGAATTCATCTCAAAGTTTTAAGCTGCAACTTGTTGTGCTTTTTAACAAAATTCTTCGAAAGCGGAAGTTCCTTCCTCGTACAAAAAATCGGTTATCTTCCCAATAGATAAAAAAGGTTCCTTAAATGACGTCTCAAACTACAAAGATTTATCTTTAATGAATATTATAGCTAAGGTTTTTTGCGGAGTTCTTGTCGACCGTTTGGAAAAGTGGGTAGAAGAGAAAAAGATATTATCAGACTTCCAGGCTGGATTTAGGAAAAATTATTCCACTGTTGACCAAATCTTTACTCTGTCATCGATAGTCAAAGCATTTGAGGCAAGAAATAAAAAGGTTTACTCGATGTTTGTCGACTTCAAAGCAGCGTTTGATTTGGTAAATCGCAATGCTTTAATATACAAACTTTCGCAGATGGGTGTTTCAACCAGATTCTTACATGTCATAAAGAATATGTATACAAACACAGAAGCTAACGTCTGGGATGGAGCGCATTATTCTGAATGGTTTAGTACTGATTCTGGTGTCAAACAAGGATGTCCGCTTAGTGCACTTTTATTTTCACTATTCATTAATGACATAGTTAACGACTTACCTGGAAGAGTTAGAATGGCCGGAATCCGGATAAATGTTTTACTTTATGCTGACGACATGGTCATACTATCGGAATCGAAAGAAAATCTTCAATTGATGATAAACCGACTGTCTGCATACTGCGATAAATGGGGACTAGAAATCAATACTGATAAATCAAAACTAATGATCTTTTCGCTACCCAATCGGACTGAAGCTGGAAGTATTTGGAAGTACAACGGAAGAAGTTTGGAAGTGACAAACGAATATAGATATCTTGGAGTGAACCTCAACCCACGACTGAATTTTAGTAAGCACCTTGACATTAAAGCCAAAACATCACAAAGTCAAACAAACTTAACATGGAGAAAGATTTTCTCGAACAACCTTGTATATTTGTCTACCAAATACCAAGTTTTTAATTCAGTTGTGAAGTCCACTTTATGCTATGCAGCTCAAGTTTGGGGAATGGAAGAGTATGATGAAATTGAGAAATTTCAGAGAAGTTTCATCAAACAAATCTTCAACCTACCAATCAACACGCCGAACTATACGATTTACTTAGAAACTGGCTTACCAAAGTTATTTACGAGCACTTTGAAACTACAAGCGAATTAAATTATTAAAGTCTTAGGTTTTCCAGATGAGCGACTGAGGAAAATAATGCTGCTTTACGAAATAAGGAACAAGGACTGGTGGTATGACAAATGGCAACGAATTGCCACTTCATTTGGTGAAGATATGCAAATCGATACAAGTAACATTCTTGATGTTAAGGCAAAAATGTATAAAATTATCCAGCTTAATGAAGACTCGTTTCGGAATCAATTTATAAAAACAGCTATTGAATCAGAAAATCGAATATTATAGAGCCAGTTACAATTTAATCTGAGTAACAATAACTATTTCAATGACTCTTTAAGCAACAAAGATATTTCTTTAATTTTCAAAGCTAGATGCGAAGTCTTATGTCTCAACGGTAGACCATACAATGGGAGTTTCAACCAGTTCTGTACACTCTGCAATAACAAATCCAAAGAAGACTGCTTTCATTTTATAAGCGTATGTCCAATTTTCAAATACAAGAGGTTCTCATATTTTAAAAAATTCTCTCTCACTCTACAAGAGACAATTCTAATATTGAATGGACCAGATTGGACAAATCTTGTCAACTATCTGAAAGAAATTTGCAGATTTAGAAAACTGATTATGAGTGAATATGATTAAATTAGTATATGTATATATGTGTGTAAAAATCAATATATAACTAAAACTAAAATTTAAATGTAAGACAAAATTTAAGTTGCTAGTCGAGCTGACGGCAAAGCCAAAGCTTTTAAATTCAAAAACAAATGTTTATGTATTTATTTTAAGAACTGTTAATAAATGAATTACTTACTTACTTACCGTTATAGTTTTAAATTTCGTAATGAGTGTTCAAGCTTATAAGGTATGAATTCTGGTGTCCCCTAGGGTAGCCATCTTAGTCCTATTCTATTGGTTTTATTTATAAATGATTTTGTTTCAATCATGTAAAATTCGTCTGTCCTAAAATATGCTGATGACATTAAAATTTTCAAACAAAAAAAAAACAATTCTACATCTGACTGTCTTCTCTTGCAAGAAGACTTAATATTATTCAGGGAATAGTGCAATAATAATCTTCTTGTTTTAAATGTTTAAAAAAGTTCTAATGGTTTTTAATTACATGTTTGATTCTACTCCTTTAAGTAGAGTAGAGACCAGTCCTGGATTATGCCTGTACAGTATGATCACCTTACTAAGCCGCGCCGCGCCGCCGCCGCCGTACACGTCACAAGACTTGAAGCCATTCAGAAAAGATTTTTGCGTTTCTGTCTACGACCTTCTCTAATAAACTTTCCTTCTTTGACAAATCATAGGAAGTACTTGCAATTTTGTTTTATTGTTGAAAAAATAAACGGAAAAATTTCATCACAATCAGTTCTTGGTAGTTTAAACTTTAGTTTTCCAGAAACCATTGAATACTAATCTTAGTAGACCAAACTATGGTGTACATAGCCTTTTAAATCAATTAATTAAAATCTATAATAAATTTCCCTCTTGTATTAATTCACCAAATGATAATATAAAAAGTATAAAATGCAAACTAATGTTTTTTCAACAGCCTAGTTTAAGTTTTAGATTTTAAGTATGTATTATATTTATGAGAATTGTTAACGTTAGTGTTTAACGAATTATAATAACATTATTTATAATAAAACAAATTTAATACATTTTTGTTTTTTTCTTTCATTGACAGGGAGGATTGCCAACGTTTGGGTGCAACTATTATTGCTTTTTTAGAATACCTCAGAATATGTGCTTCCAACTACCAAACACGTCACATAAACCTAAACGAAGATGCTCAGGTGCAAAATACAATTGCCAGAAACTGGATGAATCTCGATATGTTCTCAATGAAGAAATTCCTTGAAGGTAATATGGAACCTCTACGCATCCCATCTTACAAGCGTTACATTCGATACTTTTCCGGTTTGCTTTCTGGACAAATAAAACTCAACGCATCACCATTGCATCTTAACTCTATAAGCATTGAGTCACCACCATCTTTCCTGCAGTACAATGGTGTGACTTCGAAAAGTGAATGGAGTAGTTTCATAAAAATTTACGAAGGATTACAGTGCGTATATACTTCCGGTAATCTTGAATTCACATTTCCTTCATAGTTTTATAATACATATGTATGTATATCATTTAATTCCAGATATACACATCATTCCAATTACAACTAGACAATTTCTTTATCAAATTGGAAATTTACGTCTGCGAGGTGATATATTAATCAGGTGCTATCAAATCAGTTCCTCTGGTGGTAGCTACGACCGTGAATCTAAGAAACTCATGTTTTCCGTTCAGTTCCATACGTGTGCCATTAAAACCAATGATGTCGTTTTTATAAAAGAAGATTTGGATTGTGCTTATGACGGTTGGTATTTTTGGCAATTTTTAATTCAAGTTTTATTTAATTTAATTTTAAAAAAACTCTTTTCAGAGCCGCAATTCCCAAATGATTGCAGAGTTTCATTTCATTTCAATTCTGGTAACAATAATAATTTTTTGTTCCAAAGCCCACTTATAAGAACTGAGCGATTACACGATGTGGAAAAGGCCAATAGTATTGAAAATCTGGACCTAAGTAAGTATATATGTATATTAATAAAGTAATGTTCATTGCACGCACTAGAAAATAAAATATACTTTCCTTGAATTATGTGATTCAAAAAATTTCCAGAGTTCTTTATTCTTTAAAGGTGATTTATTGATTCATGAAACTGATGTTTTTTTGTCAATTAATATGAAATATTTCAATCATCGCGTCATAATATTTGAATCGTGTTGTCTTTTGAAAAATTAATCCTTAGCTCCTTTTTTACTTTGAACTACTTTAATTTCTTTCCTTCGATTCAACTCTGTTTGAGCTGAGTTTTGCAATCGCATGCTCACAAACCAGTCATAAAGAAATGTATTTATAATAATAGCAAACGATACATGATTGAAAAAATAATAAAATATGGGGTGATTTTGAGAGGCCAGCTTTCATTGGTACCAGCACACAGAAATGGTTGAGAGTTGTAAGTCACTAGGCACAATTCTCAATGGACTGTTGCGCCACCTAACCATTCCTGTGTGCGATTAATGTTGTTAGGGATGGAGAACATATACGAATACATAAGCATTCAAAAAAACATGCTGTTATGGTTTTCATTCGCGTTAGCATCAATTTCTTAGAATAAACACGTTAACTTCTTATGGAATGCAGTTCAAAAAGAAAACTATGAAATTAGAATTTTATTAATGATTTTTTAAGTACGATTCATAGATTCTTTAGAATCTTGTTTTAAATTTGTGTACACTAGTGTAATAAATCTTACCAAGTAATGTTGTTTCCGACATTTCACCCACACATTTTTTACCGCTTTTAGGAACTACATATGTACATATGTATATGGCAAGTTCGTAAAATATTTCGATCTCTAGATTTTGATCAAACATGACATTACGATGGCGGAGAAGTCCAAAAAAGTGGGTCTCCATACCGCCCGTCTGTCTGTCTGTCCTTGCCTTACAGCCCAAACCATTAGGTCTATTGACTTCAAACTTAGGTTTTAAGTCGATACACGTTAGGTGTTTTTTTAATTTTTGTTTTTAAGACTAAAAATAACAATACTCCCCATACAAAATGTTTGGTCAAAAATCGAAAATTTGATTTTTTTTTAAAACAAACCGATACATTATTTTCCCTAAAATTTTGTTTCTTAATTTTGCTTCTTTCAATATAGAACAACTATTTTTGTATTGCTCCAGATGGGTTCCCCCATAAAATAAAAATATTTTGTTTTCTAAAGAACTAATCAAACGATTTCAATAAGTTTTTGCTGCACAAGCTCTTATACTGTCTCAATAATATTTGATGATCAAAATTGTCATTGTTTTTACTTCTGGTTCTTGAAAAAATATTAAACATTTTTTTTTCTTCGAAATTCGATGACTTGAAAATGGGTCATAATTTTTTACGAAATTAAAATGTAAAACGTATAATTATAAGCTCTAAATACCTGCTTACCGAAAATATTCTTAAACTAAAATTGAAAAAATTTATGTACATATGTATATGTAGGTATACACAATTTTTAAATTTAAATTTTTTAAAAAGTTGTAAACAAATGAATTCTTAGACACTTTTTTCGAATGTCAATTTTAATATTATATTAATATCATTCAATTTCGACTCAAGTATCTTGGGAACAAAGAAAGATATTCACTTCAAACTTAACTTATTTGATTTAATATACAATACTAGCGGCCCGGTACGTGCTTCGCTACGTATTAGGCATAGTAATAAAAAAAATGATTACTAAATTCATTTATTCAAACAAAAAAATATTTTAAATTGCTAGCTATTTAAAAGTCCAAATGACCCAAATGATATATTGTTTATATTATATTTATCAGCAAAGAGTAAAAACTAAAAAATAAAAAAGAATTGGGTACTCTTACTATGGTGGGTCTATATGGGTTTGTCTAAAACAGTTGGATAAACAATATTTTTTGTTTTTCCATTTTGAGCATGAATAAATAAACAGTTGGGGGTAACGACTCTGGAACAGGCAACATAAATTTGGCCATGTGAAAAACTTGATTCCTCCAAATTGACACCACAAACGTGAAGTGTTTGCCCTTGGGCCTTATTTATGGACATCGCAGATGATAAACGCACAGGATATTGTAATCATTTGAATTCAAATAGCATATCAGTTGGAATCATAGGGATACGCTGTATCAAACACACTTCTCCTTTTGATTTACCAGTTAAGATTGTAGCTTCAATCAAATTTGGCAATAACTTTTTCACTGCTAATCTTGTTCCATTACACAGTTTTGGTGGATTAATATTTCGCAATAATATAATCAAAGAACCAATTTTCAGATTCAAGCAATGCGGTGGTATACCAGCCGGTTCCAATGAATTTAAAAATTCAATTGGATAATTCATTGCCTCATTTTGATTCATAACACTGTCAATTGATTTAATATGTCGTGACTACACCTAACAGTTTCGCTTGAATTTGAAAATTAATGGCATTGATATGAATGTTCTTCGGTGCTAAAATGCCGCGTTCTCTCAACCAATAATGATTTCTGTAATTCTGAAGAATATTCGGAAAAACACATTCAATCAACTTATCTATAGATTGCGCAATTGTACAAAAATTGTTCGGTAAAGTGATCAATCCGTTGGTACTGTCGATTGGTGTTTTGCCATCACCAATTTCTAACAATTGTTTTAAAAACTCAAGGGCAGTTTCATCGTTATGTAGGTGAATACGCATATTAATGTTCAGTGTCAATTTTCGTACATATCTCCAAAGAACTGATGACTTCAAACAGGCGTTTATTTCATCAGCAGGAGTTGATCGAGGAATGACAGGCAATGTTTGACGAAAGTCTCCTGACAGCAATATCAGAGCACCACCAAAAAGCTGTTATCTCTAATAATTTTAGTAGCACCAAAAGAAGTAATTTGAAATACCGAATTGTATTGTTAAATATTACTCAAAAACTGCTTCGACGTTTGAGATGTCCCAAAAATAAATGAATACAATGGTTCGAGTGGAGTTTCTAATGTTGACAATCTCACTTTACCATTAGTACAACACATGCCGGGCGTTTCACATGCCGGGCAGCACACAGCATTTCATCCAAAACAGCACGACGTATTCGTGATCGTTGTCTGAGATCGTCTTAATAATGCCACTTGATTTGCATTACGCGTTCGCCGGCCTATGTTTGGTCGTCTTGCTCGTGGCATTTTACCTTCACTCAACAATATTTTGGAAAATATAATCACAAAGCAATAACTCAATATACTAAAATATAAACACAACAAAGCAATAATTATCGCTGATAAAATGAAATGACATATGATGACAAAAAATTTGTTTGACAGAACTAACGTCACTTTTGTTGTCTTCGATTGTTTTGCCAAATGTTCAAATTGGCTTTTAAGTATTAGTACAAATTGTTTGCATATGGGAGTATAGAAAGATGTTGGTTTTACGCTTTTTCAAGATTTTTTTTTTAAATTTTCTCTACGTACAAACCTTCTCTGGACTTCCACGAATAATTCAAGACCAACATTAGCCAAATCGGTAAAGGCATTGTTGAGTTATAACATTACAACGAAAAGTGGCATTGATTTTTATATATGTACATATATAGATTAATATATTATTAGTAATGTTTATTAAGAAATTCAACTGACAGTTTTCTTCCACAATTAGAAACCCCAAGAACAATTATTAAAAGTGAATAAAAATAATTTTTAATCAACTGACGTTAAAATAGAAAGTTTTAACCAAAATTCAAGTATTGATTTAACTTCTCGAATGTAATGTGTCTGACAGAAAACAAATAAAATATAAATTTTTGAAGGCTTCCTTTTAAATTTCCTTAAATACAACAGAAAAAGTAGTACCCGTGGCCACGGTTGCCAGTTTGGTCTTTTACGACCAAATTTGGTCATTATTTTCTCACTTGGTCGCATGGCCATTTTTTATTCCATTTGGTCCCTTTTTTAAGAAATTGAAAAAAAAAAATAACTCGACTCTATTCCTTTTATAATCTCAAAAATAAAATACATAGGTACATAAAGAATTTTGGGAAAAATTCAATTATCATAAAAACGCTTAAAATGAATATTGTTTTCAAAATTTTAGTTAGTTCGTTTATAACTTGATGTTACTTCCTCACAGCTCAGCTGCTGCTCAGAGGAATTTTTTTGAATTAACTTTGATAAAAACGAAAGGCAGACTTAATTTGGGTACCATTAGTAATGTAATGCTGGCCAAAGAGCGTCAAGATGACAAAAATAACCATAGCGTTTGGTCTGCAAAAACATTTTGAATTAATTTTATATGAATTTTATTAAGCGATAGTATTCGATCTTCTGACTTATTCGATCTCCTGACATAATGTTAACATATTGTGATCTTAAAAAAAATGAGGCTGGGGTGCGTCCCACACTGATAACTTCACATCCCGTCTGCCGATTTGTCTTGCTTAAAAGGTTTGTAGGCTTTCGTGATTTGCTAGTTGTTAGTTGAATTATTCTAAAAAAATTAAAATTTACCAACAATATTTTAAGTATGATGAAATAGTTTGATTTCAATATCTGTTCTTGTTAACGAGATTTTTAGTCGAAAACCAATTTTTACCAAATTTTCGTAGCATTTGCGTACTATTTTTTGTAGGTTTTAATTTGTTATAAAAAAAACTGACTGTTGGATTTTTATGCACAGTTTACGGAATGTCGGAAACAGTATTTTCTGTGAGATAAAATTAGCTTAAAGCCAATATTTTTTAAATTTTTGAAGAGATACTTGAGTCGAAGGTAAATGTTTACCAAGTTTTACTATTTTTTTTTTAAGGTTTTTATTTTTTGTAAAAAAAATGTCAATTCGATTTTCTCAAAATTTTACCAGATGTCAAAAACGTACGTACACACGCACGCACAGACATCTCTCTAAAAATCTTTTTTTTAGACTTTAGGAACCTTGAAACGTCAAGAAATGTAAACATTTTCAATTCTAGAAATCGGACCGATTAGAATAACTTTCTATGGGAAGTTAAAAGCCATTGCGGACACAAATTATTTTGGTCCTTTTTGGTACGATTGGTCATTTTTATTTTCAGCTTTGGTCATGCAATTTTTTTTTCAAGTGGCAACCGTGCCCGTGGCAGATGGTTAGTGCGTTGGACTGTCATGCGAGAGGTCTTGGGTTCGATCCCTGCCTATGTCATCTAAAGTTTTTTTCACGGGTACTGCCTCTTGCGAGGAATTGACAAATTCTCCAAGAGTATTTCTTGTCATGCAAAGTGCTTTCTCAAATTTGCCGTTCGGATTCGACTTAAAACTGTAGGTCCTCTCCATCCCTGACAACAGTACTCGCACACAGGAATGGTTGAGAATTGAAAGTCACTAGGCCCTAGTTCTCAACGGACTGTTGCGCCACCCAATTTATTTATTTAAATACAACAAAAATAACTTGTTACAAAATATGCCATTTGAAAATTGTTAGCTAGCACCAACGGAAATTTATCACAGTTGAGTTGCATCCCAGCCGTTTTTTAATTTTTTTAATTTTTTTTTTTTTTTTTTTTTTTTTTTTTTTTTTTTTTTTTTTTTTTTTTTCGCAGGAAGGTGAGAAATCTTCAGAGACACTATAAGCCCGATGCTTATAGTAGTGTCAGATTTTTACTGACTAAAACTCACCTCCCTTATCTTCTATATTATTACTACAACTAAGTCCAGCTTAACAAGTAGTTTTAGCGTCATTTTGTTCGCGTTTTGTCAGGAAGCTCTCAACGAGAGGACCTGAAGATTCCACAAAATTCGAGTGGAGAGATTAATTTGTTTGCGCTAGATCAGAAGGTCTTGTTCGGTGCAGACGCCGAAAAACGAACGCCTCGCTAACAGATTGTTGGATTAAGTTATTACTATGATTTCTAAGTCGTGATCTTAGCTCTGTAGCCAATTTTTTAATTTCGTTTTCTACATATTTTATATTTAAATCTCTATGTAAGTCGCTATTTCTTACATACCATGGAGCATTTACTATTATTTTAAGTACTTTGTTTTGGTATGTTTGCAAAATTTGTATATTTCTTTCGTTGGTACAACCCCAAAGTTGTATACCGTACGTCCAAACTGGTTTCAGTACTTGCTTATAAATAAGAAGCTTGTTATAAACGCTTAGATTGGAATATCTTCCAATAAGCCATGTCAATTCGCGGAGTTTATTTTCGAGTTCATCGCGTTTCTTTTTTACATGAACTTTCCATTTAAGTTTCGCGTCTAGAGTCATGCCTAGATACTTCGCTTCATTAGCGTATGGAATTTGCACAGAATTTATATAAGTAGGTAAGTTATATACTTTTTTATACGTAAAATTTGTGTGCGTCGATTTCGTTTCATTAAGAGCAATTCGCCATTTCTTTGTCCAATCTGAAATGCTATTTAATGCCTTTTGAAGCTTAGAGGTTGCCGTTTCTATTGAATCCGATATTGCGAGTACAGCTGTATCATCGGCAAAAGTGCCTAAAGTTGTGCCTTCTGTTTGGGGTATATCTCGGGTATAAAGAACAAACAAAATCGGTCCAAGGACGCTACCCTGGGGAACCCCAGCGTTTATTTCTTTAAACTCCGAATACTCCGTTCCTTGCTTAACTCGAAAGAATCTATTTTCTAGGTACGATTCAAGAATGTTATATATTTGCTCTGGAAAGACTTTTAATTTATATTTTAGCCCGTCATGCCAAACTTTGTCAAAAGCTTGAGAAACGTCAAGAAATGCAGTTGAGCAAATCTTTTTTTCTTCAAATGCTTTTTCAATTTCGTTAGTTATTCGGTAAACCTGATCAATTGTCGAGTGATTATTCCGGAAACCGAATTGGTGGTCGGGAATTAAACGTTTTTCTTCAATAATTGGTAGCATTCGTTTAAGAAGCAATTTTTCAAATATTTTAGATATTATTGGTAAGAGAGAAATTGGTCTATACGATTTTTTCTCATTCGGTGGCTTACCCGGTTTGGGGATCATTATTACTTCGGCGACTTTCCATTGCGTGGGTACGTAAGCAAGTCTTAAAGCAGCGTTAGTGAGCTGTAAGAGCTTAACCATTGCTTTTTTAGGCAACTCTTTGAGGACACGACCGTTAATCAGGTCGTAGCCAGGAGCTTTATTATTTTTCTGCCGTTTTATTTCCTGGACAAGTTCAGTCAGAGTAATATTCCTGATAGAAAAATTGTCCGGCGCTGGTTGGAGCTCTCCGTCATTAGTCAGAAGCTCTTGACCATCGAAAGGTTTGAACGTTTCCTCAAGGTGCTTAGCAAATAAATCCGCCTTTTCCTTATCAGTTTTTGCCCATTCAGAATTACTTTTTCGAATAGGTGCCGACATTATTTGAGGCTTTTTAATACCTTTTATCGTCTTCCAAAGAGAATAATTCGTTTTTTTGTCTGCTGTTAGGCTTTCAAGATAGGCAGAATTCTCGCTGTTTTTAAAATCTCGTAACAAATTTTTAATCTTGTTTGATAAAAAGTTGACGACACTTTTATGCTGAGGAGCACGTGATTGCTGCCATACTTTTCGAGCTTTTCGTTTTTCGCGTATCAATTCTTTTATATCTTCTGGAATTTTTTCTTCGTATTGCCTTGACTTTTTACTACAGATCGGAGTATTATTCCAAGCTGCTTCTTGAACAATATTTATAAATTTTTCTGTTTCATCTTCTAACTCAAACGGAGTTTGCAAAGAGACGTTCAGTATAATTCTATTTTCGCAATCTTCTTTGAATTTATCCCAATTTGTGTTATTATTTGTTAAAATTAGGGGCTTTTCTTTTTCGATTACGTTACTGTTTATTGTTAAGATAACGGCCGAGTGATCCGTAGAAAAATCGAAGTTATCATCTACTGTCATATATTTTCTGTTCATTCCTCTTGCGATGAAAAAGTCAACAAGATCGGGTGTTTTCGCTGTATCGGTTGGCCAATACGTTGGTTTTCCTGACGAGAAAAATTCAACGTTACATTCAATACCCGCTTTGTAGAGTTGTCTACCCTTCGTCGAAATGCAACGTGATCCCCAAAATGAATGTTTCGAATTGAAGTCGCCGCCAATAATAAATTTTGGACCTAAAGCGTTGAAAAGATCTTTAAAATTGTTTTTGTCTATCTTGGACCGAGGAGGACAGTAAATAGACGCAATATTAAAAAATACGCGTCTAACTTTTATGCTAACGGAAGTAACTTGCATTGTATCGAGCTCGATATTTATCTCAAACGAATGATTGATATTTTCTCTGATAAATACGGAAGAACCACCCCTTGCTCTTTCGGATGGATGGCATGCGTGGTAAGCCGAATAACCTTTAATACTTAAATTTGAGTCTTTTTTCAAATGAGTTTCAGAGATCAAACAAATATCTATTCTTTCGTTAAGTAGAACCGTTTCTAGTTCTTCGATTTTTGCGGTAAGTCCGTTCGCGTTCCATGTTATTATTTTGAGTTGTTGGGACAACTGATCCATGTTTACGGTAAATTTGGTGTTTTAAGAGCCGCCGACTCAAATTTGTCCAATTTCTCAAGAATAATTGTGTTAATTCTCCCTTGTTCTTCTAATCGTTCAAGTATAAGGGAAAATACATTTTGAACGGAGTCAGGTTTAATAGTTTTAGGTTTTTCGGGCGCCGTGACTTGAGCGTACGTGTTCGTCTTTTTTGTTTTTATGTTTTCTGAGGGTAAAACGTTTTCATTATTTTTCCCGTCCGTTTTACTCGACGCTTGAGTATTAGTCTTGGTTTTTAATTTTAATTCTTTGTTTTGCTTTGAGGTATTTTTTTTAGTTTTCTTACTAAATTCTTCGCGCCTCTTTAACATTTCCTTTGCGACCTCACAGCCACGGTAATTTGCTGGATGATTACCTTTGCAATTCGCGCATGTAGCCGGAGTTTCTATTTTAAGACGGCATACATCAGTCATGTGCTTTCCCGCGCATTTAACGCAAACGGGGTCCTTCTGCAATAAGCTGCTGTATGGTTAAAACCTTGACATCGCTTGCACTGAGGAATAAGGCGTTTGTTCTTTCTTAGTGGTTCGATTTTTACAACAATATTCATTATAGTTTTAATATTATAAACATTGTCTACATTTTCATTTTTATCGAAACTTAGAATAAAAAGCGGAAGAGCGCGTTTTATATAAGCGGTTTCGATTCCTTTTACTCGCTTCAAAAGATTTGTTGGGTCAAGAATCTTAAATCCTTTGGTTTTTAAGTCCGAAAGGATGTCTTCTTTTGAACAAGAGGGATGAAGTCCTCTAGCAACTACACGTAGAGGTCTTTCTTCTTTAATTGAATAACTATACCATTCAATTTTTTCATCGCTGAGTTTTTTCGACAGTTTTCTATAAGAATCTGAATCATTTACGTTAATTTTTTAAATTGAAGTATTTTCTTAATGCTGATTCTAAGACTGCAACCAAAAAAAAAAAAAAAAAAAAACATTTAAAGAGAAAGAAGATTGTACGTCAGATGGTATTTCGGGGAATGACTGGGAAGGGATGTTGACATTTTCTGTGTCGTCACAAAATGTCCTCTTCCTCAAAGTTTATTGATAGTATGAGCTAGAAATGATTTGAAGTAACAGAACATTACATATCAATTGGTTTAAAATAATGTGTGTCTTTAGGTTGAATGAATGAAATGGAGTATCTGAGAACTCAGCTTCTTAGAGCAAAGCCTCCATACAAGAATGATAATTCGATAAATTGATTATCGTTTTGATAATAGCATAATAGAGAGAGAGCAAAAGGCAAAACAATTATCCACATATACATACACTCCGCTTCAACTGAATGCGCACAAACATTTTTGAAAATACTTTGTAACTTTCTTTCCAAATATTGATGCTAAGAAAAAAAATTTAAAATAATTATCCAAAATCAACCACTAGTTTTTCTTTCGCCCACTTGCAAAGCTTTCTGCTATGAAAAATAAAATTTGTTTTAAGTCAACTGAATAGGTACACAAATTTAAATTGTTAGTGGATTGAAACAAAACAAGTTTCTATAAATTTTGGTAGTTGGTACTTCCACCTTTTAATATAGTTTAACGAAATTTAGCTTCACGCTAACTTAATTGCAGAAATTAAGAATTCTTTGTCGCCAAAGTAACGACTATTTTCATTAGTTGTGGCTACAAACCAACCCCAAAAGTATATTTAATAATAATTTAATAATAATAAAGGGACAAATTTAAATCTCTTGGATAGAATTCAAAAAAAAGGCTTTAAAAATGATAGGCGATATAACTACAATCGAAACATTTACATCGCTAGAACACCGTCGCAATGTCTCATGCCTTTCGTTGTTTATCGATATTTTTACAAACAAATGCACATTTTGCTCCTCTGTCCAATTTCAATCTTTTATTTTTCGCACCGAGTAAATAATGGCGTCATTTTTTTGTAAGAAAATGAAATGGGTCAAAAAATTGTAAGGATATTTATGAAAATTTCTTGCTAAGATTTCCTTTTACCCATTTGTCAACTGTTCCATTATAACTGATAGCTCCTCATATCACAACACATCCTTTACGGCTATTTCAAAGCTTTAAAAACCTTGTCATTTTTTAAAACCGTGAAAATAAAATTTGGACCCATCAGAGCCATCAAAAGTAAATAGCCCCAGTTTATTTGAGTATTGAAAAACTATAATCGCATAACTTTCCGTTGTTCGTCAAGTAAAGCAGTTTCTCTTATTTTTAATTTGTTTAAGATGGCTCGAATTTTGAATAACTCTTAAAACTGTTGAGCAACTTGCGTTGACGTTAATGTTTTATTTTCAAAAATGTTTTCAGTTGAAGAGGGGTGTAAATAATAAAATTATAAGTTCCAAGGATTTTCATTTTTTAATCTGGTACACACGTCACTTTATACAAGATTATTATTATTTATAAAAAGATTTTATTGTGATAATATATATGTACATTTTAAGATGGCATCGCTGACTGGACTGGCGCTTTAGAGTCAAGATGAAGATGAAAGTGGTCATAAATTTATGAAAAACAAAAATTGAAAATAAAATAAAACTGAGAAAACTTATTTTCTTTTTGGCACAAATATACATAAATATTCAACCACAAACTTTTGCCCCAAGAAAAGTTTTATTCTTCTATTTATAAAAATAGAACGAAACAAATAAGAAACATTCTGGTTTGCTTGATTTGAAGAAAATTGTAACAAAATCATTTAGTTTTTCTTGACCGAAACTTCAAAAGTCCCGTGTGTTGCTTGTGTTTTGGTATATGGTTTAATAATTATTTCAATGGTTTTGTAGTGGAACTTTTTTTTTCCTAAAATGTAAATTGAAATCTATTTCCACCTCAACGCAGATTGTGTATCCAAAAAGTCAAAACGCTTGAATCAATGTTAGGTGTAGACACTCTGATGATATCTTTAAACAAAATCAATCAAAAAAGTCTCAACTCAAAGCTTGTACATTATTTCGTAATATTTTTTGTGTAGCTTTTACTCAATAGTTTTCTTTATTCATTCAGTTTCTTTGACCGTTTTTTAGTCTCTAATAATTTTTTTTTAATATGCCTATGATTTTTATGAAGTGATGTCACTAACTTATTAATGCAAGTGAAAACGTTATGAAATATAACTAAAGAATAAACTTATATTCGTTGCAACACATTGCGTTTTGGACCTATTCATGTTATATTAAAGTAGCTTTCACGTGTTTTTAAAATCGATTTTTAATAGGCGCCAGTAAATTTCGTTCGGTTTTGAAATACATAGTATGTACACATATACATCTGAATCATTTGTTTATATGTATGTCTGTGTGTACATGGGGTGTCCGTTATTTTAAAAAGTCAATTTTTGGAAAGTGAAATTAAAAGTTTATGTGCTAAGTAAAAATTATTTTCCAAACAAATTTGATCCGAGGTCTTTGCCTAAGCTAAGGTCATATTTTTCCCATAAAAACTCGTATGCGAATTTCACCTTTTGTAAGTTTTATTTTGATTCTCGTAAACTATAGTTTCACTTTTTGAGCGCGTTATTTGCTTCTCATCATTTGACTTATGGGTAACATCAAAATTATACAGGGTTATCAATTTTTGACATTATGTGTGAAACGCTACATCATTTAAATGACCACCACGCGAATTGTTGCAAGCATCGATTCTTTTAAGGTAATTTTCGACCACGTTTTGACACATCTTGGGCGCTATCTCACCAATAACTTGACAAATGTTGGTTTTTAAGTGATCAAGAGTTAAATATTTATCTGCATAAACAATGTTTTTCGCGTAGCCCCACAAAAAAGTCCAGCGGTGTCACATTGTATGATCTTGGTGGCCAGCTAATATCGCCACGACGAGAAATTACGTGGCCACGAAATGTCTCTTGCAATAAAGCCATATTCGCTCGAGTTGTGTGGCATGTGGCACCGTCTTGTTGAATCCACATAGTCTCCAAGTCGTATTCTTTAATAGCAGGCAAAAAAAGTCGGTTATCATATAACCATAACGCTCCAAATTGACGGTGACACTCTGATGATATCTTTAAACAAAATGAATCAAAAAAGTCTCAACTCAAAGCTTGTACATTATTTCGTAATATTTTTTGTGTAGCTTTTACTCAATAGTTTTCTTTATTCATTCAGTTTCTTTGGAAAAAAAAATAGACAGTAAAATTTAAGAGAAAATCATTCGGGTCAGTTGATTTTTTTGAATTTTATGCATCGTTGATGATGGTTTTTTCAATGATCAAGGATTTATAACGACAAAAAAAACTTAAAAGTCAAGTTGATGAACATTAAAGTGTTTAAATAGTGTTATTCGAAATTATTTTTAGTTTTTGATCGGAAGTGTAATAATTTGGATGTGAGTATAGCAAAACGGCAAAGCTTATATATACAATTAAATTAGGATACCAGAAGTATATTTTGTAAATTTCATTTAAAAAAAATTAACTAAAATTAAGAAATGGTTTCACGTAATTGTTTGCTGTCTAGGGACAATAGACTAAATCAGCGAATAATATATGTGCTCTGGACTTATTCCGCTAACAAAAGTTTGACCGATTTTTAGTCTCTAATAATTTTTTTTAATATGCCTATGATTTTTATGAAGTGATGTCACTAACTTATTAATGCAAGTGAAAACGTTATGAAATATAACTAAAGAATAAACTTCTATTCGTTGCAACACATTGCGTTTTGGACTTATTTCAAAAACGTTTGCAAACCATTCATGTTATATTAAAGTAGCTTTCACGTGTTTTTAAAATCGATTTTTAATAGGCGCCAGTAAATATCGTTCAGTTTTGAAATACATAGTATGTACACATATACATCTGAATCATTTGTTTATATGTATGTCTGTGTGTACATGGGGTGTCCATTATTTTAAAAAGTCAATTTTTGGAACGTGAAATTAAAAGTTTATGTGCTAAGTAAAAATTATTTTCCAAACAAATTTGATCCGAGGTCTTTGCCTAAGCTATGGTCATATTTTTCCCATTAAAACTTGTATGCGAATTTCACCTTTTGTAAGTTTTATTTTGATTCTCGTAAACTATAGTTTCATTTTTTGAGCGCGTTATTTGCTTAGGAGTAACATCAAAATTATACAGGGTTATCAATTTTTGACATTATGTGTGAAACGCTACATCATTTAAATGACCACCACGCGAATTGTTGCAAGCATCGATTCTTTTAAGGTAATTTTCGACCACGTTTTGACATTTCTTGGGCGCTATCTCACCAATAACTTGACGAATGTTGGTTTTTAAGTGATCAAGAGTTAAATATTTATCTGCATAAACAATGTTTTTCGCGTAGCCCCACAAAAAAGTCCAGCGGTGTCACATTGTATGATCTTGGTGGCCAGCTAATATCGCCACGACGAGAAATTACGTGGCCAGGAAAGGTCTCTTGCAATAAAGCCATATTCGCTCGAGTTTTGTGGCATGTGGCACCGTCTTGTTGAATACACATATTCTCCAAGTCTTATTCTTTAATAGCAGGCAAAAAAAAGTCGGTTATCATATAACCATAACGCTCCAAATTGACGGTGACAGTCGTTCCATCGTCGTTTTCGAAGAAATAAGGTCCAATCACACCTCCGGGCCAAAGAGCGCACTAAACAGTGACTTTTTGAGGATGTAATGGCCTCTCTTCACTTATTTGAGAATTCTCAGAACCCCAAATACGAAATCTTTGTTTATTAACATACCCACCGAGTGAGAAATGTTCTACGTTGCTGAAGAAAACTGTGTTCGAAAAATCGCCATCTAGTTGCGAAGCACCAACAAGCCTCGGATACGGATTCACTGTTGACAACCCAAGAAAACGAAATAAGGACAACGAACTTCGGATCTGTACGTGGAATATTAGGTCCCTTAACAGACCACGTGCAGCCGAAGAATTAGCGGAAGCCCTAAACTGCTGCAAGGCAGATTTTACCGCCATCCAAGAAGTGCGATAGGATGGACCGGGCAAACGCAAACTAAAAGACTGCGATATATACTACGGCGACTGCTACCGAGAACAAAGAAAGCGTCTATTTGGGTGTGGATTTGTTGTTGGAACTAGACTCAGGCAAACAGTCTTGAGTTTCAACAGTGTGAGCGAGCGCATCACGATAATCCGCATCAAGGCTAAATTCGCCAACATAAGCCTAAGCTCTTGGACAAGACATATGAGCAGTTCCCTGGCTATGACATTAAAATTATCTTAGGAGATTTTAACGCCAAGCTAGGAAGAGAAGACATCTTTGGTGGCACAATCGGGAGATACAGCCTGCACGACACCACCTCCAACAACGGATTCAGGCTGATCGATTTCGCTGCGGGGCGAGACGTTCTGGTAGCTAGCACGCAGTTCACACATCTTAATATCCACAAGGGGACATGGAAATCTCCTGATCAATCAACTGTCAACCAGATTGACCACATTGCGATCGACGCACGACACTTCTTCAGTATACAGGATATTCGAACTTTCCGAGGGGCTAACATTGACTCGGACCACTACCTCGTTGTAGCGAAGGTACGGCTACGGATATCCCGGTCCAAGCCAAAACAAGGAAGTACTGTGAGAAGTTTCGACGTTAGACGGCTACAATCGCAAGAGACTGCCATGTCCTTTTCCGATCGAGTCTCTAGTAACCTCTTAAGGAGTCCTATGCTGCCTGCATTAAGCATTGAAAACCGTTTATCGTCGCGATCGATGTAAATCTTCTAGAGAACGTGGAGGAGGGATAATTATCGCTGTTCGATCCCATCTTTGCTCTAAAGAAGTCATTTTACCAACCTCGGACATTGAACAAGTTTGCATCTCCGTCAACTTAAATGCTTTTTCCAGAGCAAATGTATTTTTTATTGTAAGTTATGTGCCTCCAAGTAGCTCACTTAATTTGTATGAAAAACATATTAGCAATATTGATTTTATTAATAATCTTTGTTTTATATCTGATAATTTGTGCGTCTTAGGTGATTTTAATCTATCTGCTATACATTGGAATTGGTTCGAAACGGATAAAATGTTATTTCCATTTAATATTAAACAAGATCTCGAAGTTACATTTATTGATTTTTTATATTTTTTAAACTTAGTGCAAGTTAATCATATCGATAATTTTTAAGGAAAATATTAGACTTAATTTGTATATGTTGTGATGAAATCAAAGTTAATTCAAGTAATGCACCTTTTTCTCTTTTAAACGAATCTATTCATCATAAGGAATTATTCTTTGAAATAGAGTTTTACACTTATTCGTTAAATGATGTTTAAAAAACTGTTAGATCGTATAATTTTTCTAAAACTAATTTTGTTCAACTAAATAATTATTTCTCTGACATTGATTGGTTAAATGAATTTATGTTTCTTGATTTGAAAAATATGTACAACCGCTTCATTGAAATTGTATTAATGGGTTTTGAAAAATTTGTTTCTTATTCTTTCAAAAAAAAAAAATCATCGGATTCACTATGGATTAATAAGCAGCTTCGTGACTTAAAAAGAAAGAAACGTATTGCATACGTGAAATACAATAAATCACAAAATCAATCGGATTATGATAATTTTAGTAAATTACGTAAAGATTTTGTAGTTCTTAGTAAGTTTCTATATAGAGCTTATATCTTGAATATTGAAAGTAATATCAAAAACAACAGTAAATCGTTCTGGTCATTTGTCAATTCTAAAAGAAAATCGATAGGGATTCCAAATACCATGTTTTTCAGAGGTGTTGAATCGTCGGATTTAGACTCCATAGTTGAATTGTTTGCTAATTATTTCAAATCCGTTTATTCTCATTCAGGATTTAATAATAGTTCACTAAACAACATAATAAGTAGGTTTCATATTGGCTCGATCCAGTTAAGTATTGAAGAAGTTAATTCCGGACTGAAATCACTTCAGTCTAATTATAGTTCTTCACCAGACGGCATTCCTTCGGCAGTGTTAAAAAATTGTTGTGATTCCATCTGTGCTCCTTTACTAAGCATATTTAACAAGTCCCTCCAAGAAGGTATTTTTATTGATGAATGGAAACTTTCTTACTGGGTCCCTATACACAAATCAGGTTCTAAACATGATGTAGAAAATTATAGGGGTATTTGTAAACTCTCCGCAATTCCCAAAGTGTTTGAAAGCATGGTGAAAATAAAGCTTGATTTTCTTACAAGTGAATATTTATCAGAAGTAGAGCATGGTTTTGTATCCGGTCGATCATCTGTTACCAATTTAACTTATTTCACTTCGTATGTCTCTAATGCTATGGAACAAAAATCTCAAGTGAACGCAGTATACACTGACTTTAGTAAAGCCTTTGATTCTGTGAACCACCAAACACTTCTGAAAAAACTTGAGATTTTTGGTTTTCATTCTCACTTTCTTCGTTGGTTATCGTCATATTTATCTTGTAGAACACAACAAGTTAAGATTGGAGATACATTCTCAAAGGAAATTCAGTGTACATCAGGTGTCCCGCAAGGTAGCCACCTAGGTCCGCTCCTTTTCATAATGTTCATTAACGATATTGTCTCGTTCTTTAATTATTGTGGATGTTTATTATATGCTGACGATCTGAAAATATTTTCAAAAGTTTCGAGTTTGGGCGATTGTCAACTTTTGCAATCTGACATTGATTCTTTATCAAATTGATGTCACATCAATAGCCTTAAATTGAATATCAAAAAGTGTAACACGATTTCTTTTTCCAGAAAATCTCATATTTTGTTATTCAACTATGCAATTGAATCTGTGGATTTAGATAGGGTTTCAAGCATTAAAGACTTAGGAGTTATTCTTGACTCCCAACTTTCTTTTAAAGGTCATTTCGATTATTTGGTTCCTAAGGCCAACTCGCTGGTAGGTTTCATAAAACGAAATGGAAAAGACTTTAAAGATCCTTTCGTGTTATTATCCTTGTATATATCTCTCGTCAGATCAATTTTGGAATACGCAGATGTTATTTGGAGTCCTATTTATACAGTTCATTCTGATCGGATTGAAAAGATTCAAAGACCATTTACAAAATATATATTTAATAAAATGGGTTGGAACTTTAGTCCTAGTTATGAGGCTAGATGCGAATTACTTGGAATAAAGTCGTTACAATCAAGAAGAAAAATTCATAGTGTAATGCTTATTAGAGACTTACTATGCTACCATATTAAATGTCCATCTCTTCTTGCCTTGGTACCAATCTATGTTCCCGCTAGGTCTATGAGAGCTAGATTCTTCTTATTCCAAAGAATTCACATGACAAATTATGGAAGTAATGAAACTTTATCAAGACCTATTGTATATTTCAATGAAGTGTCTTCAAATATTGACTTTTTTAATCTTAATCGTAATAAATTTAAAACTGAAGTATTATATTTATTCACTTTTTAATTTCTTGGAGTGCTTATATCTGTTAGCTGTAATATTGCTTGTAGATTAAATAAATAAATAAAAAACCAGTGGCAACATTGCCTTGCAGCCATCAGAGATGCCGCCTCTGAAGTGCTAGGTTTCACACGTCCACAACAGCGAAACCCCTGGTTTGACGACAAATGCCGGCAAGCCCACGCAGCGAAACAAGAGGCATACAAAACGGCACTGCACAGAAGGACCAGAGCTGCTCGCGAGCTCTACGATGGAAAAAAAGAGAGCACGAGAAGCGCGCGATCGAGGAGATAGAGGGATGTCACAACAGGAATAATGTTCGTAAATTTTACCAAAAGGTAAAAAAAACCTCCCAAGGGTACCAGTCACGAACCGAAGCCTAATTATATAACGGCGATGACGAACCGAATTCCGCTGTAACGCAGATCAATAATTCCGTCTACCCGACCTAGACGAAGTGAAGATAGCTATATCTAAACTGAAGTCAAACAAAGCTGCTGGAGCTAACGGCATCGCTGCCGAACTATTTAAAGCAGCAGGCGATGACTTGGTAAGGAGCATGCACCAACTCATCTGCAAAATATGGTCGGAAGAAAGCATGCCCGATGAGTGGAATCTCAGCATAGTTTGCCCGATACATAAAAAACGAGACCCTTTAAATTGCGCCAACTACAGAGAGATCAGTCTCCTTAACATTGCATATAAGATCCTTTCTGCCGTATTATGTGAACGTCTGAAGCCGTTCGTCAACAACCTGATAGGTCCTTATGAGTGTGGCTTCAGACCAGTAAAGTCCACTATCGACCAAATATTCACACTACGGCAGATCTTGGAAAAAACCCAGGAGCTTCAAATCGATACCCACCATCTCTTTATCGATTTTAAAGCCGCGTATGACAGCATCCATAGGGAAGAGCTCTACAGAGCAATGTCTAGTTTTGGCATCCCTGTCAAATTTATCCGTTTGTGCAGAATAACGATGGAGAATGCACGCTGCTCCATCAAGGTCGGAAAAGATCTCACCGATGCATTTGATGTCAAAAAAGGTTTTAGACAAGGTGATGCACTGTCATGCGACTTCTTCAATATCGTTCTGGAAAGAATTGTGCAAAACTCAACCGTCAACACTAGAGGCACAATCTTCCAAAGGTCCATCCAATTACTCGGATACGCAGATGATATTGACATAACTGGAAGATCAAAGCGTGATGTCAGTGGAGCGTTTTTGAGCATTGCGACGGAAGCGAAGAAGATGGGTTTAGTAATCAATGAGGGCAAGACCAAGTATATGCTGTCATCAAAAAAGGACATTGAACAACGACGTCTTGGACAAAACGTCACCATGGACAGCTATAACTTCGAGGTAGTTAAGGACTTTGTCTACCTAGGCACTGCTATAAACACAGACAACGACACCAGCGCTGAAATCAAACGAAGAATAACTCTTGCAAATCGCTGCTTCTTTGGACTTAGAAGGCAATTGAGAAGTAAAGTCCTCTCTCGAGCATCTTAAATCACCATCTATAAGACACTCATCATCCCGGTTCTCATTTATGGCGCTGAGGCCTGGACCCTGTCAAAAAAAGATGAGAACGTCTTAGGATGCTTCGAGAGAAAAATTCTTCGGGTGATTTTTGGTCCCATACGTATAGATGGAGAATGGAGGAGAAGATATAACGACGAACTGTACGGGCTGTACAGCGACACTGACCTAGTTAGCAGAATTAAAGTCCAACGGCTTAGATGGCTGGATCATGTAGAGCGAATGGATATCAACGCTCCAGCCCGGAAGGTCTTCGAGTCCAATCCCGAGGGACGGCGCAGTAGAGGAAGATCGCGACTCAGGTGGCGCACTCAGGTGGGTGAAGACCTCAACCAACTCGGCGTGCGAAACTGGAGACAGCTAGCAAGGGACCGAGCTGGCTGGAGACGCATGTTGGTTGAGGCCCAGGTCCGCCCCGGACTGTAGCGCCACCTTAAGTAAGTAAGTAAACCGTAACAACACGCGTTTTTGAAACTTCTGTAAATCGAAAATCGCATTTTTGTAGCAATTGGTTATTCCTAAAAATATAAAAATGAAACTGTTTTTTAAAGTATTTTTTCTACAAAAAGTTATATTTTCTAAAAATGTTGAAGTTATTAAAAATTTTATTAAAAGTAAATATTTCCAAGACCATGTTTTATATATACTTATAAGTTCAACGTAGTAACTAAGCTCTTGAAATTTTCTCCACCTCTATAGACTCTTGTCATACCCAAGGTCCATTGGATGGTTCCCTATATGCAACAATTCTGAAATCACCAAAGTCATCACATTGTCCTAATCACATCCATGACGAATCTATTAAATCTATCGCCAGTTACGATACAAATTTTGATTCATTAAATAATAATAAAATAATAAAAACAAGCACCCCAATTAAAGTATCATCTCGTTCGGATATTACTTCCGAAAGACAGTCTTTTCGGGAAACATCGGCTCCATTGCCAACTCGTTCTGATTATAACACTCAGTTAGATAATAATCGTCCTGGAACATCACAGTCGAGTTTTAGTCATCATTCGGGAAATCCAAAAACTACGTTGTTGCATCACCAAAAACACAACGCTGTAGTTATCCAAACCCCCGATTTTAATAATCGAACCAGCCAAAATGGCTCAAGAGAATTTGTTCGCAGTCCACTTACGCTTTCAATGGATTCAGGAATCTCAAGCAGCGGCGGTGTATTAAGTAGTAAGTAAATATAAACGCGTCTGGTCTTTTCTTTTTTGTTTGTATGCTAATAATAATCAAACCCTTACACAGAAATTAGCGGAATCGGAATTCTGCTATTAATACCACATTTATAACGCTTCTCGTCGACTCTAATTTTGTTGGTGGTTCTTTAAAGTAAAAATCCGATAACGTAACATTCTGTAAGAGGTTCTTAGTTTGGGAAGATTTCTATCCATTCTTGTAAATTTTCAGAAAATATGGGTGTTCTATTTGATTATCATCAGATAGTTTGGCCTCATTAGCAAATAATTAGATTTTGTGTGTTTTCAGTTGTGTGGCTATTCTAGAGCATAATTTCTAACAAGCTTTAAAATTCATTAATGTTTTTACTAACAACAACTTTTTGTAGAAATTGTCGTATTGAAGCAACCATCTGAATAAGATTATTTTTTTAAATAAAAAATGAAACCAACAAATCTTTACAGGACCCACTTTAGCATCAAGTGTATCGCCATCAAGTTTTCCTAGTCAAGTGAGCCCACAAGGTAAATAAACAAAGTTCAAATAAAAACAATAAATTAATAAATTATTTAACGTACATAAATAGATATGTTTATTGTTTAATACACATTACACATACCGATGCAAGTGTAAGGTGTTTGTAGAGGTAGACAATTTTATTTGTCTATAAGTTACATATCTTAGAACTTTTGGAGTATATTTAAGATCCCTGATAAATATTGAAACAATAACATAAAATACCATCAAGAGCCAAGAACGAAATTTTAATAACTTTTATGATGTTATGAAAATTATTAAGACGAAATACAAATCCATTTTTTTTTAGTTTTCAAAACTAAGTATTTAACAGTATTTTGTTCATATAACTTCAAAAATATACTCGAATAAAAATGCAGACCATTTTCTTTATAAAAAAGGATGACGTTGGTTACTACGCTTATAATTCAAGAACGTTGGATGGGTACATTGTAATGAGCGGGAAATATTTAGCCTGGTAAAGCATTCCACATTCGTGCAGTGCGGCTAAAGAAAGAATCCCTGTACTTAACAGTATACGCCCTAAATTGGGATTAAGGGTAAACTGATGAGCATTCCTAGAAGTACGGGTATTACGGTTGAATCCTTTGAGGAGAGGAACGCAACTGGCTATTTCAATAGAGCGTTGCTTATGAAAATAACGATAAAACAATGATGGACTGAGACCTTGCCCAAATATGAGAATTATACTCGAGTTTTCAACGAATAAAAGCTTTGTAAATTATAGTCAGATCAGAAGTGTAAAACCCTCATTGCATCGAAGGAGAAAACCTAAACACTTAGCAGCATTTTTGGTCATGTCAAATATTTGATCACTCCACAACAAGTGGTTTGTGATGCACATACCTAGAACTAACAGCTGTTCAGTCTCCGCAATGCAAGTTCCACCCATGGATAGTGGCATTGGGGGAGGGCTACGCTTTTGCGACAGTAGACAGCATTGAGTTTTCGAAGCATTTTAACTCTACACGGTTTTTGACTGCCCATTGGACAATGCTGTCAAGATCAAAATTTAATTAGCTTTCCATACGCTGCCGTTGATAGTCCAGTAATAGCTTATAGACTCTAACATAAATGCGTTTTGCAAATTGATTAACGAATCTAAACTAGTATTTTAAAATGCAAAAAAGGTTTGTTTTTAAAAATTTAACTGCCATTTGATTTTTTAAAAAACCTTAATTTTAAATTTTTTTGTTTTAAAAACGTTAGAGCGGTTTTTTTTAAATTAATTTTCTATGTATAACATTTTTCAGTTTTAGTTTAAAAACAGTTTTGCAGTTATTCAACTTATTAATATACGTTTTACAATTACAATTCAATTTCGTAAAAAATTAACCACCCTTTTTTTAGATATAAAATTTAGAAAAAAAAAATGTTTAATATTTTTTTTTTTTAAATCGAAAAAGTAAAACTTGACATTTTTGATCATTGAATATTATTAAGACAATATAAGGGCTTGTGGAAAAAATGTAAAAAACGTAAACACAAATTAACGTTTCTACGTACAAACATATTTCTTTATATTGAAAGAAACCAAAATAAAAAAAAAATTAGAATTTTCGATTTTTGCCCAACACATTTGTGTGTAGACTACTGTTAATTTTAGTCGGCTCAAAACCTTAATTTCCAAATTTGAAGTCAACTGCATCAATGCTTTGGGGCCAGAATAGACAGACAGACGGACGGAGCGCGGGCCCACTTTTTTCAACTTCTTTAAAATCGTAATGTCATTGAGTTCAAAATTTTCCATATGGTTCCTAAGTGTCGCATCTAAAAACATCCTAGTAATACTTAAAAAAATCGACATAAGCCGAGGCGTTATATTTGTTTTAGCTCAAATTCAAGTTTTAACTATTTCTGTCACATACCATCCTTAGAATCCGAGTCCCTTCAGCTAATAAATGAATTTTTAGTAATGTTAAAAAATGTGCCTTCTATTTCTTTAAAATTTATCTATGCTTCTAAAATGATCAGTTCGAAAAAATTGCAGACATAAGCCATTTTTATATGATTTGATTAGATTAGATTAGATCTAATCTAATCATTTTTATATGTTGTAAGATCAAGTTTACAATTTTCGTATAAAATATGCTGCAATATCAGTGGGTTAACAACAACATTGGCCACTCCGTAATTCTTGAGTACGAGTATATAGAATCAATTCCAAAGCACACAAACTACACCATCCCCCAACTGCAATTTGACAGAAACTTCCAAATTTGTATACCTTCCAGATCTTTCTGGAAGAATAGGGCATTCCTGGAAGACGAGTAAGTCCACTTTTGTACAGATGGATCAAAAACATCTCTCATTCCGCCTTTCCAATCATTATAGCGTGTTCCAGGTGGTACTTTTGGCGATAAAATAAGTCTTGTCCTGGCTTAAAGAAAACGTGATATCAACATCTGATATCCGTATTTTCTCAGATAGTCAGGCCGCTATCAAATCTCTGGACTCTGTCTCAATAGAGATAGCACAACGTTTTTTTTAAAGCTGGTATACCAATCGGTACATGTAAACTGTTGGTAATGTAAGACGCTATGAAAAAGGCAAACATCAGGTGGTATAACATCACCAAATGGCAGGTCACAAAAAACATCTGCCCTACACTAGATTTAAAGCAATCAAGGTGCGATCGATGTAATAACCGAGCACGGTCTAATAGGAAAGCACGCCAAGCGACTAAGCGTGTTCCCAAATGGCTTTTGCAGAAGCTGTATGGATGAGGAAGAGGAGGAAACACTTCTTAACCTCTTCTTTACACGTTCTGCTGTATTTCAAAAGCGCAAGAATTGCGAACAAAACTATCTTATTCATATTAACATAATCAGTCACTCACGTTTCGTAAGGGACTTAAACTGGTTTCATTGAGCTTAGAAGAAAGCCTCAAGATTTATGTGGTATCACAATGGCTCATTTAAATGGCCTAAGTGTATCCTACTCCATCACGGACAGCCACTTTAACCTTACCTAACCTATGCTGCAATATCTAAAAATGATTAATTCATCAAACATTACCTCAATTTTATAAAATAAAGCAAGCATATTATTTTAGATACAAACTAAGGCCTTGCTTATTCTATTTTCAATAAGATTCCATCACAGATTAAAACTTTACGAATAAATTTCCATTCAAAAAACAACCACAACATATGTTTATGCACAATGATTCATATTTACTTATTTTTATTATTAACTCATGTGTAATGTGCATGTTTTGGATTGATTTTGTTTTTTTTTGTTTTATATATTTTCAGAAGATCGTCATCGTGAACTTGATGACATTCTGAGTGACATGCTATTAACAGTTCAAGATATACCTGACTTCCAAAATCGTAAATCAAGTACGCATTCGATTAACCAATACGATCGTAGTCAAAGTGTCGTGTCGCACGTTTCTGCTACCACCCCCGCATCATCCCCCGTGTACACGTTACCAATACCAAACACGCCCGCGCACAACACTAATCGCGAACTAATACACAACTCGCATTCGTATGTGTCGCAGGAAAACGTGCAACGCCACTCAAATTCGAATTCATACAACAAACAAGATCGGTTCGATCCGTACGACACAGCTAGTACAACAACCACGCTAACACCGCCACCAAGTGAAAGTGGTCGAGATACACCAAACCTGTTCGGTGGTTACCATAGCAGTACCAGCAACATATCGTTGGTCCAACAATCGCGTCAACAACAGCAGCTTCAGCAGCAGCCGCCACCTCCACGACGCGAAACAAATACTGCATCAACAATGCCTTTGCAACATGGCCAAATGACGCCGCAGAAAAATTCGCAACATCAGTCAGCGACATATCAGCGAGTAGTGCGGACGTCTAAAGAAACAAATCCGATCACCTCTGAAGACGAAGATAATATTCCGTATCACGCGCGTGAACACTCTCAACCTTTTACCTACGGCAATCTTCCTTCTAACGGTGTACATTTGAACGACGTCAACGATCCGGACAATCTTCAAAAAGATCCTAGAATGATAAAGGCTCAATCGGGACTCACCAGTCCCATGCTGGTGCGTAAGACATTTGGCGGTGGTGTTTCTAGCGAGTCTACCTACAACACGCTGCGGAAGCCCGATTTTGAGGAAATGCTTCGTGAGCGCCGCGAAAAAGTCATGAGCGAAAAGTACTCAATTAGCGACAAGCAAACAGTCGCCTCTAATGGATATCAAAATTACTACAATGACCCATTGAAGCGCTCCAATACTCTGGACGGATTTCATCGAAGCACAAGCACTAATGAGTGAGTATTTTCATTTTTTAATTAGTATTAATTTAACTTCAATTGATCCACCTGTACTGAAAATTGATGTTTTTGATTTTGAAATTAAAAATTGAATTTTACAAAAGCAAAATTTCGAAAATCTAGTAAAATAATTTTATAAATATGTATGTAGGTATACATATTCTCCGAAACATTATTAAAGATGTTTAATTGAAATTGCTGTTAAAATGAAGATATTAATGAATTTATTTTATTAACATTTTAACGGAAGCAATTGTTTTGTTTTAATGACACTGCAACTACCTATATTAAAGTTTATTTTTTAAAGTGATCACAAAATTTGCCTGTTTATTTGTGTATTTAATAGCTAAGGAGTTTATATTTTAAAAAACGTATTTTTTAGGAAAATATTTGCCAAAATTTTCTTGTAATGTTTTAGATATATAATAATATTACTTATGCATACATTTTAAGATTTCTAAAGCTTGTTTAATAGAAAAAGTTTGTATTTAATGATCTGCGCTAAACTTAATTTATCTAATATCTAAAGTTACGTACGAGTATGTATACATGATCTGTATGACATGAGCCGGAATTCTAATGTCAATGGAGACTATATTTGCGGTTTAATTGAATTACAAAGGCGTAGACACATGCAACACTGTTATAGCAGGGTTTGTGGGTCGTTTGCCATTAGAAGCTGCTATAGCTTGATGCCAGTGTTGCGTTACTGATTAAGTTATCTCACATTACCCAGCGTCCTCGACGCAACGCCACAATTAAGTCGTTCTATTTTTGAAATGAAATCTCAGAGCGTCAAAAGGTTGTTCGTGCGGCAATACTCATACACAACTGCGCTACACTGCAGATGCAGACAGGTGTGCAACAAAATATTATTTTTTTGGCAAACCATCGAATGAGAGAATATGAATCAAAATGTGGTTACCATTTGTTGGCTATAATAGAGAAGAGTATCTATGGTTATCATTCCAAAAAATCCCCCTTTCGGAGGGGAAAAGCATTTTCCGGCAACAGATTTGATTTTGATTTATTTGCCGTTTATCCACACTCCCTGCCCACACACTTTATATGTTTCAGTGATAAATTGTTCACAAATTATTGCATTTTGAGGAAAAGATTTTTATTTTTGTCTTCAAATTGTGTAAACTGGTTGGTCTTGTAATTATTTTATGGTGGCAGTATGTAGGTCCGTATTTGAAAATTTCATGCATGGGCGAACAGCTATTTCAGTACCTAATGTGAGTTTTAGTTTGTATGTGGTCTTTTTCCTTATTTGTAAATTTGTTTACAAGTTCCAGTTGAGGAAGTTTCTTTTTTGTAAAAAAAAAATACATAAGAATTAAACAAAATAAAAACTTAACCAATTCACCATCCGGTCTTTGTTTAAATACTTAATAAACAATATTTTTGAATCGTGTAGAATAGTTTTGTTTCTATTGTTATTTATCTTGGTAATTTAAAGTTGTACTTTTTAAGATATTTAAAATTGTATCCTTTTGTAAGCTTCAACTAAGAGATTTAGCATGTAATGTTTTCTTCTATAAATATTCCAATTCTTAAACCTTCCTTTGAAACCCAAGAGTATAGTTTATTTTCTTTTATTCTAATCTTCTCTAAAAGAGAATGACAAAATTAAAATATGTAACACAATGTGTATCTTAACCTTACATTAACATATTTCAAGGGGTAAAGAGACAAGTTTAGTTTTTTGATTGTTTTAGAACACTATTGTCCAGCAAGATATGGTCTAACTATTAAATTTGGACGACTCCCTATATATGAAGCGTTCCAAGTTTCCAACAGGGTTCTAAATATACCATATTTAAGAGCTAAAATATAATAGTATATTATAATATATGTATATACAATATTTGCATAGGAAAATAAAACAGAATCTGTTATGAAAAATTTTCTGGCTTTTTTCGACGTATTTTTTTCGGACTGAATTTTTGGGAGTCTATTATTACTATCGTTGTCGGTTTGCTTACTCTGAAATTGGAGCTGATGATAGAAGACAAATTCTAAGAAAAATTAAAATATTTTGATCTTAAAGGAGTCAACAAATCTTATTTTTTGAATTTAAGGAAATATGTGCATTTAAGTACACAATTTCTCTAAAAACATAAATCTTGTGTGTCACTAACAAATTACACGTTGCAGAATCTCTTTTCAATTTCTTTCAATGGAATACAAGACCAATTTCAGGAACTTAAAGGCAACTTAGTATCAAATTGGCGATCTTTTATTCAAGGTTTCTTCTTAAGAACCTAAATATTTGCTCTGTCTCTTTTAGAAAATATCGTATGAAAATAATTTAAAGCATTATTAAAGTTTTTTCTAAATTGTGTGAAAACAAAGATCTTAGTTGTTTTGTACATCAAACCGCTTTTTTGTGAATATCGTTAAACTACTAACAAATCTTTAGATGAAATCTTATATAACTTATACAACTTAAACGTATAAGCTGGGTCATTATATGACCCCTCTGGATCATCCATTGGTCAAAAATTTGTTCGAGTTTGTGCTGTGCGATTTGAATAGGCCTGGATATCCGCTTCATATTATGCTCTTAGTTTAAAGCAGTAAAATACAAATTTTATTTTCATGTATAAAAATATAAGGAGGCTTAACAATTAACGCAATACGATAAGTTTTGAACTCAATGGAATTCCTACGAAAATTAAAAAATATTCTGTCAGGGGGGGGGTTATTGCATGACTCCTACGACCTCCCCCCTTGATCCGCCATTGCTTGTGTATGATAGCGGCAACAATTCATACAATTTCAGTTTATCACTTTCGCTAGAACTTAGGTCGATAAGACTTCCATTTTGAGGCTAAAAAAAAATATCGCTCAATAAAATAAAACTGAGAATAGCTACTGACTATCAACACAAATGAAACGTCGCTGTCTTGCCATCATAATGTCTTAAGGATACACACCAAAATACTTCTAAAGTTCAAAAAAAAAAAAAAAAAACAATTCTATTATTTAAAAAAGAGGTTTGTCATAATACAAATTCTATATACTGTTGAAAAAATTCAAGCAAAGTAGAAGACAATGCACTATATTTCGGACTTGTTGAATTATTGATTCAAAATAGCTTGCAGCCTTTAGTCCTTGAAAAAATTTTGGCGTTTCCATGTGAGTTCCACCCGGACGAAACGCCAAATTTTTTTCAAGGACTAAAGGCTGCAAGCTATTTTGAATCAATAATTCTATTATTTAACTAGACATTTTTAGCCATTATAATATCCATAATGAAGCAGTCAGATACAAAATCTATACTTTTCAGGAAAATAGATGTAACTTCCTCGACGACCACCTATGAACTTGCTGCATCTTTGAATTCTTTATACATTTGCTAAAACTTGACCAGAAAACGTCATTTCTAATATGTATAATCTATAAATACAAAGTAAAGTTGTGTATTGTATATGTACATGTACGTAAAAGTCAAGAATATTATTTATTAGGAAAAAACATGCTCTTGATATCTCCCATCGTAAAGCCAAAAATGAAAACGTATATTTTTAAATAGCAGAAAGTCATCCAATAAATTTCGACACTTGGTCTTAAAATTGGCAAACTTCCAATTTTTCAAAAGTACTCCTGTGTGTTTGTTTGGTTAGTGTTTATTTCCACACATATCTACCTACCTACATAACCGTCAAAAGCTTTTAAAACAAAAATTTGGCAAACAAAAACAATCTTCTATGCGCGCTCGCCCTACTTATTATGTATGAACTATAAAGATTTAAATCTTTAAAATACTTTATACTATTAATCATCGACCGCGTCTATGCAAAACAAATGACTTAAAATTCTCAATCATCTTTATTTAGAACCGCGCGCCATCGCCATCGCCATCGCCATCGCCATCCATCGCCACCGGCCACCCGTTCATTCGATTTTATTTATGTAAATATCTACACGAATCGAAAAATCGTGATTCACTTATGCTGATCTCTGACGCCTGACCGAAATGTGAATTTGTCAAATACTTTTCGCTGAAATGCACAACAAAAGAAAAGCGAAGTGTACAATGAAATCACTTTCAAGTTTCAACAATTAGGTACAATGTACTACATGTCCATACATAAGTGAGAAAGGGAAGGCGCAGCTGCTACTGTCAGAACCTTTTAATGATTGAAAGAATTAACCTACCGTCTTAACTGAGGCTGTAAGTATTGAAAAATGGGTGCCTTTTCTAAGTTGGCAAACAGTCTTTCTCTTTGGATTTTATTTGTTTCCCTTGAAAAAGTTTACTTTTTATATAGCTATGTATGTATGTATGTAGGTATAATGTCTACATTTTCGGAAATTTTAAGAAGACGCGCCTTACAAGTTATGATGTCGATATCGATATCGATCGGTATAAAACCGGAAAGTTGTTCATATGCATTTATGTATATTTATTGATTGAAAATTAAAAAATGGCAATGAGATATTTTGAACCGCTACTTAAGTACTATCAAGAGTATTTCCATTCTTCCTTTCTCTCGCGCCCTCTTTAGTTGAGGCCGTTCACAAATACTGGACTTATAGCAACCGCAAAACTGAATAGTCCGACAAACCAACTGATATATATTGATAAAGCCACTAACAGCATACAGATATATGTACATACGACATACCTTTATTAAAGTCGTATAATGTAAGGAGATGAATTAGTGGGCTTAAGAATATGATGATGACGTCATTTCATCTCAGATTTGCAGTATAGAGGCGTTAAAAAGATGCAAACACTTGTTTTGGATTTTAAAAAATATAATTATTAAATAGGCAAACCGAAATCTCGTATTTGTGTGATAATATAGTCAATTTTTCGCACAGATGCAACTAATTCATATTTTAACTTTGATTATACATACATACAGGTAGGTACTTACGAGTATATACCTTTCGACAGCAGCCAACATAAATTGAAAACAGGAAAAAGTTGTTAGGTATGTACTCGTACGAGCATGTATCTTACAGTGAGTTGTTTCATTCAATTCATTCAGGGCTACAAAAATACGCGAGTATAATAAAATTTAGACAAAAAAGAAAAACAATCTGTAGATGTATCGAGACGTTTCAACAATATATTGGATAATTATTATTGTTTGTAGAAATGGGTGTAAAATAAAATGTAGATGAAATGATATATTTTCAATTGTTGGTTTGAACTTTTAACAAGTGTATTTTTATAATATCTATACCTACCAAACTATTTTGGATCTATTGATTATATTATAATCTTATGCTCTCGGTGAAATTTTAGGTTATAAATATTATTCTAAAAGACAATTTTTAAAATATAATATCCTAGTTATAATACGATACTGAACTTTTTTCTCTTATAAAGGGTGATTTTTTAAAAGCTATAGGGAAGTTTTTCAAAAAAAAAAAACACATTAAGTTCAGAAAAATGCATGAAATCTTTATTTGAATCAATAGTACGGTCCATATAATTTAATGTTTGAAGATTTATACATGCAAATGTTCACCTTGACTGCGCCTCAAATGGTCCATCCGCTTAGTCCAATTTTGGCATACTCTTTCCAACATTTCGGCCGGTATCTCACGAATAAATGCTTCAATGTTGTCTTCACATAAAAAATAGTCTAAAGGCGTTAAATCGCACGATCTAGGCGGCCAAATGATCGGTCCCGAACGTGAAATAAAATATTCACCGAAGTACCCTCTCAATAAATCCATTGTTGCGCGTGCTGTGTGCAAGTCAAGCTCTTGCATTTTGGGCAAAAAAAAGTTGGATATCATCTGACGGTAGCGCTCACCATTCACAGTTACCTTACGATTCGCACCATCCTTGAAGAAGTACGGTCCAATGATGCCACCAGCCCATAAACCGCATCAAACTGTGACTTTTTCTGGATGCATTGGTAGCTCTTGCAATGCTTCTGGCTGTTCACTCCAAAATCGACAATTCTGCTTATTTACGTACCCATTGAGCTAAAAAAGGAGCTTCGTCGCTCGCTGGAAGAAGCGGGCGATGAACTTTCTTAACAGAGCACGCATTTTGATAATAAAATTCAATAATTTGCAAGCGTTGTTCGTTTGTAAGACGATTCATGGTTAAATTATAGACCAAACTGAAGATGTTTGACAGTGAAACAAAACACGAAACGTGCGTCAGCTGTGTTGCCAAAAAGATAATAGGTAAAAAATCACCCTTTACTATACTGAACTTTTGTCTCTTATACTTTGTGAACTAATTAACTTCCCATAGGAATTTGTTGTAATCGGTCCGATTTGTCGAATTGAAAATTTTGACATTTCTCGACGTTTCAAGTTCCCTACTATCTACATAAAAGATTTTTAGAGAGGTGTCTGTGTGTGTAAAATCTTCAAAAAATATTACGCAAAATTGGTAAAAATTGATGTTCGACTATCGATGTCTCGTGAGTAAATGTCTATCTCTAACAATTTGCTAAAGTTTAAGTCATGGAATCGCTAACTTTCAGCAATTTCCTAAATCCATATGACATCAGTACAATTATTGTTATAAGAGCATTGGATGGGAAGATCCAGTCAACAGTTGGGAATTCCAATTAATAGGTCCGTTTAAGGGTATTGGCTTTGTTTATTTTCACGAACTGTCACTTTTTAAACAAGTTTGGATGGTCGTTTTTAATAAATGGCATTTAGCAATTTACTAGTTAGCAAAGGTTTAACATTTTGGACGCCCTAAGTAAATTACTAAATGTTTATCAAATTGCTAACTAGTTAATTGTTAAACCCTTTCAAGAAATGCTACTAAAATTAGTATAAATTGGCTTTCGACTTAAAATCTCGTTAACAAAAATAGATTTTGAAATCACACTATTTTATCATATGCAAAATATTGTTGGTAATTTTCGGTAATTTTTAAGACAAATTCAATTGACAACTGTTTTGACAAAACACGATAACCTACAAAAACAATAAAAACTGATAAGAAATGGTTTTCGACTCAAGTATTAGGAGAACAAATTAAGATATTGACTTCAAATTATTTATGTCACACAAAATATTGTTATGAATATTTCGTTAAAGTTTTAAGCAAGACAAGTGTACAGACGGGTACGGGTGAGAAGTTATCAGTGTGGGTCGCATCCCAGCCCCGTATATTTTAATACAATACTTCAATGTCGGATCCAGGGGGGTCGTAGGGGTCATGAACCCCCCCCCCCCCCCTGGAAAATAATTTGTTTGCTTTTTCGTAGGAATTCCCTTCAATTCAAAACTAATCGTATTGCGTTGATATGACCCCCATTATATTTTGAATTATTTATTTTTTGTATACGAAAACAAAATTTGTATTTTACTTTCTTAAACTTTGTTGCTAAAAGTACTACTTTTGACTGAAGATTGGACCAAGAACATAATATGAAACGGATATTCAGCCCTATTCAAAAAACACAGCACAAATTCATCAACTTTTGACCAATGGACGATCCAGGGGGGGGTCAGTTAAGTTGTATAAGAAAAGATTTCATCTAAAGATTTATTAGTAATTTAACGACATTCACCAAAAAGTGGTTTGCTCTCAAAAACAACTAAAACTTTTCTTTTTACTCAATTTAGAATTTGAAAAAACTTTAGTCATGCTTTAAATTATTTTCATAAAAATTGTTTCTAAGAAAAGGAGCAAATATTCAGGTTCTTAAGAAGAAACCTTGAATGAGAGATCATCAATTTTATATTAAGTTGCCTTTAAATTCCTTAAACTAGCCTTCAATTTTATTATTATTTTTTTTTTGACACACATAAATAGTGATTATTGAAGTGATTTTTACTTGCGACAATTAGGAACTATATAGCAAGTTTTGCATTAGTAAACAATTTCAAATTAGAGCTTTTAATCAAATATGACATTACGTCGGTAAAGAAGTCGAAAAAAGTGGGTACCCCGATTCTTCCATCTGTCTGTCTTTCCTGGCCCCTACAGTCAAAGCAAATGTGTTGATTGAAATTAAGATTTTCTGCCGATTAGTGTAAGGCGTTTTTTTTTTTTTTTTCATTTTATTTATACGAAATATAACAGCAGTCAACATACAAATTTTTTGGTTCAAACATGTCATTTTTCTAAAACTTTCTCTAAATGTTGTGTTCTTAATTTGGCTTCTTTCTACAAGAAAAACACTTTCGTGTTGCTCCAGAAGGGTACCCCTCAATGAACCTTTATTTTGTTTTTAAGTTTTCTCAAGAACTAATGGACCGATTTCAAAATTCTTCTCTTTTTGTGCAAGCCTCTTGTCAATGATCAAATGATCAAATTGATGATGATTTTTTATGATCAAAAATGATTTTTTTTTATTTTAAAAAAAATACAAATTTTGTTTAAGAAACTCGATATCTCAGAAAGGGGACAACATTTTTTGACGAAATTTAAATGTAAAATGTACATATATTTATAAGCTCTTTATTAAGTGCTTATCAAAAATATTTTTTAGACAAAATTTAAAATTTAAAATGATATACGAAAAAAAAAATAAGTTAATCTAGATTTTTTGACAAATAAAATGGCATTTAAATTTTGAAAAATAAAATGGCATTTAAATTTTTGAGAAAAACTTATTTTGCAGGTACATTTTTAAATCTTAAAATGTAAGAAATATTTTTAAACAGACTACGAGTATTTGGAATAAATTAGCAAGTTCTATCGAGCCAGTCGTGCAATTTATTTTGCAATACGTATTACATTACATACATTGTATGTAATGTACGTATTACATACATTGTTAATTTGCAATAATTAGTATCCGCTATCCGCTAACACCGTTAGAGGTGACTTCAATTTTATCTTGGATTTTGCGATGATATCCTTTTATTTGAAACATATATGAAATAGAAACGTTTATAATTAAATGAGTACTGTCCTTCATTTGTAATTTCGGAATTATTAAAATGCTAAAAAAATTTAAAAAAAATTATTTTATTAAGGGTAAAAATCTCGATTAAATCTGACATATTGTCATTTTATGTTTTTACTTGTGACGTATGGGAACTAGATGGGAAGATTTGCATTTTGCATTTTGAAAAATTTATTTTTTTTGAGAAATGGTGTTTAAGTTTTTAAAAACAAACTTTTTTTGCAGGTAAATTTTAAAATATTAAAATACAGGAGATATTTTTAAACAGACTTTTTGGAAACATGAGCGAGTTCAGACAGCCCAGTCGTGTATTTTATTTTTTTTTCATCAAATTTGTATAGGTACATATGTATATCATTTTAAAGTTTTCCTAAGATCTGACTGTACGTAAAATATGAAACTTTGAATTTAAATGGCTGTGAAATGAGTGTATTTAGTTAATAAATTGATGAAATGAGGATGAAAAGGACAAATAATATAAAAAAGGAACCCATATGTAGAATGATCTTCGTATTTTTGTTTTCCCTCCCAATACAAATGTTCAAAACATTAACCCATTGTTCTGCAAAACCTTTTCTTATATCCTTTTTTATTTACGCTTTTGTCATTGTTGTAATATGTTAAGGATATAGTCATAATCGTTTTAGAGCGTTGAAATGAAAGAAAATGACCACCCTCAAGTGATTTTTTTAAGCGATGCTAATTAGTATTTTTTCTTTGGCTCATCATTTCCTAAAACAATTATTCTTCATATATTTTTTCTTATATGTACATTGCCGGTTCATTTTCTTAACATTTTGTCCTAATCCAAAACCGCCTTATTTAAAAAGCAACAAATTGACTTTATATACTAATTAAAATTAAAATTGTAAATATATGGATTTAATATGGAGGCGAAAAATTCGTGTTTAATTGGCTGATACTTTTGCAACATTCAAAAGAAAAGGTCAAAATAATTCAGAATTAATTTAAGTGGGCGCCACGTATTTTAATCTGTTTCAAAATAATTTTAATAAATTATTGGGATATTCAACGCGCAGAACGCGATCTCTAACTTCAATGCCAGCATCAGCGTGAGCATTGTCTTCGCCTCTTATTTTTAAATAAAGATCACACAGAAAAATAAACAGAAAATTATGAAGGTCAAACATTTCGATTTTATACGATCTTGATCGCACTTAATGCTCAATTCGTTCTATAACAAATTTATCAATCAATATGGAATGTTTTTTGTTGTAAGAAACTGGAAAAAGCTTTATGGATATCAATGAAATTAAAATTGTTTAAATTAAATGATGTAACTGATTTGTGTTAGATACAGAGTGATTGGTGGAATTCCTAAGTAGCCCGATGTAGCCGTTCAATTAAGGCATGCAAATTTAGCTATGCTCTGTGATTTGACGTGCATAATTGATGGCTTACATTACAATTTCTTATTAATGTGACGTTTGATTGTGTTGTTATTATATTTATTTGAAATAAAACCCAGTAGCGGTGCACAGATTCAATATTAAAACTTTTTTTTTTTATAATATTGTATTGGTTTTTCCTTAAATTAAATCTAATATCATCATCATGTATCAATTTAAAAATATTTGGTGCCGAGAAGTAAGGCCAAATGCAATAATACCAACTTTCAAAAATTAGCCTTATTGCGCCTTACAAAAGAGAAGTAAGGCCAATGTTTAACAGTTGGTCATATTGCACTTTGACAAAGTAAAATAAAGCCAAACTATTTTAAGAAATAAGACTAACTTATTTTTTCATAAAGGTTTGTAAGGGTGGGCATGCTGCCAGCCCGCAACCCCTCTCCTTGGGCACACTATAGGGTTTGGGGTAGATGCTAAGATGATAGCATGTAAAGTTTCTTTGCATTTATGAAAAACAATACTGTTGAAAGGGAAAATAAATTAAGACAAACTGTTGGAGATTGGGTTTATGACATTCTAAAAAAGTGAAATAAGGCACCAAAATATTCGACTGTAACGTCTTAATCGTATCTGGATTTTGGGTCAAGTGTGAAGTTGTATTGAAAGAACTTCAAATATTAATAAATAAATTAATAACTGACAGCCCGCCGCGCCACGCCGCCGTGTTTTCGGAGAGGTCTGAGATAGGACAATTAAGTGTGTCTTAATTGTATGCCGTGCGAGGCACTTTTCATGAACTAGTTTTTTTAAGTAAGTCCTGACAAAAACTGCAGTGAAGCCTTGAAAAATGATAGACTATACCAATTTCAACTAAAAATTTCAATAATCCCATAACATAGGTATTTGTAAATTTCTGTCCAAGCTTTAAAGTTTATTTCAAACTTACATACACATAATTAGTAGATATACATACATAATACCAATAATCTTATGTTTATTTATTTAAACTGATCATCTCACTATTTCTATAATTTGTACAATTGTACGCAATTATAAATAAAATTAAACATCAATGCTGACTTGCCAATGCATCGCAACGTAATCCCAATGCAACCAGTATTTAATAAAAGATAACACTTTAGAGACAGGTTTCCTTTTTGGAACGAGGCATCTCACATATACATTTTAATCAACGACTGATTAAAAGGCAATGATTCAATCAAATTTGAACATTAAACCGGGTCAAAGATGTTTCAAGTAAAATTGAACATTTTGTATCTATGTATGTATATAGTTGACCTTGACATAATTTGTAATGGAAACAAAATTATAACTATTTTTAACTTGTTAAGTATAAAGTTATTTAATTTTATATGTTGAAATCTGCAAGCAGTTGTTAAATAAACGTTAGCTTAAAATTAAATTACAGACAGTAAGCCCATCAGCAGGCTAAGTACCTTTACGTTTGAAATACGAAATATTCTTTAGATTTGATTTGAGTTCAAAAATTTGAATTAAAAAAAACTCTTTAAATTTTTTTTTGGAGCTTAGAAAATTCATGTTTTAAATTTTCCGAAACATGAATACACCAAAGCGGTTCTACACGGTTCAAATGCGTTGAAAATTGGTAAGTTATAGAATTGGGCTAATATTTCATAAATTGGGCCAACAAAATATTTTTGATTTAAAATTTGTTTGTGCCAATAGGAGGGAATTAAACTACAATTGTTATGTATATTATATCCGATGTTCAACATTATTTCTTTTTTATTTAAATGTCTTTTTTTATTTCAGGCTCTCCGGGCAAACATGGCTTCAATTGCAGCAACAAAAACTTCGGGCAAAGAAAAACGCACAGCTTAAGGACGATCGCAAATATTTTGAAGAAATCCACACTGAAATTAAAAATAGACCACTCAGGTATGTTTAAGTTTCTTATTTATTTAATAGCGATATTATTTTATTAAATTATAAAAACTTTTTTTTTAATTTGGCTGATTGTTTTATAAGTTTGAAGATATATCATAAGATGATTCTAAAGCCACAAAGTAAGATTGCATCTTTTGTTAAAGATTGCATTCTTTGAACTCACATAGAGACTTAGCCTGCAAATTTTAGGCAAGAGTACGATAACTCAGGCGACAAGATATTATAACGGATTTCTTAAGAACAGTTAAAAACATTTTTTACTACGGAAGGGGGGGGTGTGATTCTTTCTCCCCCCCGTTTAGGCGGGAGGAGCAATTTAAAAAAAATTATTAGTTAAAATGGAAAAAAAATAATTAAAAAATAACGGTGATACTTACAATTAAGTTTTATTCCTTTTTTTAGAGCCAACATTCTGTTCTATTAGCCAGTTTTTAAATCAAGTCAAAACTATTCGTAGTTTTTGAAAAATTTAATTTTAAACTCAAAATTTGAGTAAAAAAAGTTAAAAAAAGGTTTAAAGTGTAATTTTTCAATACTTCAAGATTATCTACCATTGTTTTTATTTCAGAATTTATTGCTCTTATTTGTTTTTGACCAAAAACTAAAAACTAGATGATTTTATGTCTTTTAGTTTTTGAGAAAATTGAAAATAACCACAACTACTATTTTAATTAAATTCTTTTTTTTTGCTTTAGTGGTCTTATTTTGATAGTAATAATGGTAGGTGCGAGTTTGGGTGTATGCAACAGTAAGGTGTGTGCGAGTTTGGGTGTATGCAACAGTGGGGTGTGTATAGGGGGCATGCTGCCTCCCTGCAACCCCCCTGCTTGAGAACACTATAGGATTTGCAAGATGGTGGGTGCAAGATGGGGTGCATACAAAGTTTCTTAATTTACCCTAATTTAAATAAAATATTTTTTTGGTAATTTTCAATCTCAAGAACTAGAAGACATAAAATCATCTAGTTTTCAGTTTTTGATCAAAAACAAATAAGAGCAATGAATTCTAAAAAAAAATAATAGTAGATAATCTTAAAGTTTTGAAAAATTACACTTTAAACCTTTTTTTTAACTTTTTTTTGCACAAATTTTGAGTTTAAAACATGTTTTTTCAAAAACTATGCATAGTTTTGACTTGATTTAAAAACAAGCTAATAGACGAAAGTGTTGGCTTTAAAAACAATGTATAAAATTTAGTTGTAAGTATTACCAATATTTTTTTAATTATTTTTTTCCATTTAACGTACATATTTTTTTAAATTGCCCCTACCGCCTAAACGGGGGGAGATAGACCCCCCTCCTATAGTAAAAAATGCTTGTTTTTAACTGTTCTATACAAATCCGTCATTAAACTTTGTCGCCTGAGTTATCGTACTCTCCCCAAATTTTACAACAATTAATCATATCAATCATTTGGCTGGAATTAATTAATTGCAATCATTTGATACTTAATGTATTCTTTTGCATTCACTTAAATGAAGTCTTTGCATTCAATTGCAGTCTTTTTATTCTTTTTAAATTTTTGCATTTCTTGAAGTTTTTTTAATCTTTGGAGCCTTTTGCAATTGAGTGTCTGAGACAATTTTTTGTTTGAATAAAAAGCGTCAGATAATTGACAATATAGAGATATAAATATGATATTAAAAACTAAATTAATAATAATCAAGCTAAAGGATAGAAAAAAAGAATTCTGGCATTTGTCAATTCAAAGCTTGTAAAATAAGACACCTGAGAACAGTTTGTCTTTTGCTCGATCAGCTTGTTTTTTTATAATTACTTTTAATTGAATTTTCATTTAAGAACATTATTATTTTGGCTTCATTATAGATCGAGAAATAATGCTCGATACGATGGCTATGCCAGTGATACAGCTGCTTTTGATGAGGTCGACTATAGGAGACCACTTCATGTACAGACTCCGTACCATACATCGAACAGGTAAATATTTTCAATAAACATTTGGAAATGCACTGTGACATTTTGGATTTCGTATTATTTATTTTATTTACCAGTTCGCCAGAACGACACTATCACACAATCAGTACTACAACGAAAACTGTCACCAAGGAGCGTCCATTTGTCGCGGTTAGACGTTCTCATGAATCTGCTAAGCAAGAAAAACTTGGGGTAAGTTTAATTCTAGTTAATTTTGTATTTAAATATGTTTTTCTTTATATTTACAGTTTCTTGACTAACCTTCAAATATAATATACTTACTTAATTCTAATGCATATTTGTGAGAAATGATGAAATTAATTTAAGTATTTTTCAATTAAAAACATAGCGTAATTTAATTTTTTTATGAAACAAAATAGAAGAAAATGAAAAATTGGAGGACAAAACGTTTTTAATAAATCCTCGTAGTAAAATGTCTTAATGTCTTTGTTCGTAGACATATTTGGAAACGTTACTATAGGGCAGAGTTGTAAAGTACTTAAGTACATTTCGACCGCAATACTTTTCAAGTACCCACTATCGGGTACTGGTACTGCTACTTGAAAAAATCAAGTACCTGGTACTTGGTACTTGAAAATCACCAATACCCGTACATTTTCAAGTACCTTTACTCGATTCTGCAATACTTTCAAGAACGTTGCAAGTATTTTATTGGGTACTGTGATAGTGCCAAGTACATTTTCAAGTACCTTGTAACTAATAATGGGTTATTAAGAATTTAATTACATGACGACTGAATATATGTACATGCATATACTAAATGTTTAAACTTCATCCATTAAAACACTTAAAAAATTATTCGAACGTAGTGCAGTATCCAGTACTGGTATTGATGATTTTCAAGTACCAATTACCAGGTATTTGATTTTTTCAAGTACAGTGCCAGTAGCCGGTACTTGTACTGGTTCTGGTACAAAATTCCAACAGGATTCTAATTAAGCCATATTTAAGAGCTAAAATAAAATAGTTTAGAGGGTTTTTGGTGCATTTAACGCAGAAATGTTAGAAATTGTATTGAAATGTAGATGTTTTCCAAAAATAATATATGTATTCTGTTTATGTTAACAATTTCATAAATGCAAAGAATGCTACAAAAATATAGATGCAGAAACCGAGACAATGAGAAAGTTCGCCAGGAAATGTGATTTTTCTTTTCGTAGGAAAATAAAAAAGAATATGTTATGACTTATGAAGAATTTTCTGGCTTTTTGACGTATTTTTTTCGGACTCGACAATTAGCCATTAGTTTAATAAGTTTAACGACGAAAGTGTCACTTTTGCTGTGTCCCAACATTTGCATTCTTGAATTTCGTGTTTAAAACTCAGTTGTAGAGCATCCAAAGCAAATTCACTCCAAAAAGTAGATTTCTTTAATTTGTTAAGATTTTAGTTTTTCTATTTTATAGAAAATTAACTTTGAAAGAAAAAAAAAAAACACTGTAAAAAAGCCTTACACTATCTAGGAATTCGAAGGTAACTTAGAGTCAAATTGGCGATCTCTTATACAAGGTTTCTTTTTAAGAACATAAATAGTTGCTCTTTCTCTCAGAAAAGATCATATGAAAATAATTTACAGCATTACTAAAGTTTTTTCAAACTCTAATGTGTGAAAACAAAGATTTCAGTTGTTTTTGAAAGCAAACCGCTTTTTGGTGAATATCGTTCAATTACTAACAAATCTTTAATTGAAATCTTTACTTTTAAAAATAAACTGTATAAGCTTTATGGCTCATATGACCCATAATATTAGATCCTTAATCGGTCCAGTTGATGACTTTGTGCTGAGCTATTGGAATAGGGCTGGATTTCCGATTCTTGGTCCAGTCCTCAGTTAAAAGTGGTATTTTTAGCAACAAAGTTTACAAATTTTATTTCCATTTATAAAAAATAAACAAAAAGGTACGTGTACCTGTTTCTGTTCATATAGTATACAATTTATAATACATAGATATAATATATCCTATCCTTTAAATATCATTGTAATTATTATTATATTAACCCTTACCCCGTGTTTTCTTATTTTTTTGTTTTTAATATTTTTGATTTTAGTCACCGTCATTATCGCCACTAGCTATTTTAAATGCTTCACCTCTTGGCCATATTGCACACGCACAACAAAGCAATAATATACGTAAAAGTAACAATAATATTAATAACAATAGTAGTAATCAAAATCAAAATGGGTTATTGTCCTTGGCAGAATCTTCTCTAAGTAACGGACGGGCAAGATTGGTAAGTATCATAAGTTTTTTTTTATTTCTTGTTGTATGATTAAGTATTGAGGAATAATTTGTTTGTTTTGATGTTTAATGATATAAATATAAGTTTTAAACACAATTAACACAAAAGTAAAGCAACTGAAATTATACCCTGTTTCTTTTAAGGTATAATTTCAGTTGCTCTGCGAGCGACTTGTTGACGAATGTACATAAAATTAGTTTGAGGACCCTTAAGTGCATACATTTATGTACTTCTTCGGTAAAATGGTAAGACTCATATTAACTTTATTAATGATCAAAGTGATTAATGATCAGTCAAAATTACAAAGAGAAATTTTAAAAAGTTTATCTTAATCAATTTTTTCAAAACAAAAATTTGTGAATCTTACCTTTCCACCGACGGTTTTTAAAACGTTAAGTAATGTCTTATCGGATTTATATTCCAGAAGCTATGTATCTACCTTCATTGCTTTACCTAATGAATAGATAGTATCTAACATTTCTATGTACTCACTACATAAAGAGCCCACAGCGCCAGGGCCAACACGAACATTTCTTAAAAATATTTTTGATCATCTCACTGACAAAATTAAAAAAAGAGTCAACAAGCAGATAGGAAAATATTTGTATTCAAATGTGTATAAAGTTTTAATATGCAACAAATTAAACATTCATAAAGTTCTTTTTAATTATAATATCAAATTCAAAAAATGTAGTCGTTTTGTATGAACTAAAACTTTTATATTTAAAACATAGGAGTCCGACAACCAGACACATAATATCCAAAGGGATAGAATAAATACTACTAGTGCTAAGGCATGTGCAAACGATCATATTCATCATATGAGTTCAGAAGTTAGTGTCGTAAATAATAATAATGAAGTTCACTTTAAAATAACTGACAACAAAAACATCATAGATTATAATTCCACTGATATTTCTAACAATAACATTATTAATCATAATAACATTTGTTACACTGCGAAAAATAACAAGACGCCGTCGCCGCCGCCGCCGCCACCGCCACAACCGCCTTCATCCTCGCCTTCCCCGTCGCCATACCATGCTAATAATATCGAAATCTCGAACAATCATACTCAACATAAAATAAGTACAAATTTAGAAAATACCTCAGCAGCTCAAAATGGCCAGAACGCCTTGGAAGAGCTTCTTGCCACATTGGCAGTCGAAACAGATTTAATGAATAAACATCTGATTCAGAACAAACAAGAAAGCAGTAGCGGTAATGGAAATACAAATGACAATCTCCTAGTGAACCCTTCTAAAAAGCTTACTTCAAACAATCAAAAAGCAAATCAAGAACTCTCTAATGTCATAGCAGATTTGGCAGAATTCACAAGATTCGAAAACCAGCGTTTAGCAAACGGTTATGGCGACAGCCTAAGTAATAACAGCAGCGACAATAGCAATTGTAGCAATGTTAATAACCCACAAAAACGCTTAATATCTGAATCAGAACAAAGTTCATCCATATCACCTAGTCCATCAGATAGAAGCAATCATTTAGCACTTTGGCATGAACAGGTAAGTACTTCACTCACTCTCTCACCCGCATCCCATCCAGCATGTGTTTCACCATTTCTGAACTTTTGTTGGTCTTTTGGTTTTCTTTAAAAACAAATTGTTGCTAAATCCTTATAAATTTTTAATCATTAAATTTTATACAAATAATTTGTTTAATAATAAAACGTTTTTCATTCAAATAAGAAACATTTTTTGGTGAATTTGTAGTTTGTTTGTCTTTATAAGATGTCGCTATACCAAATTTTGTATGTATTCCGTGTGTTTCGAAAAACATTCCCCAAATTTGATCAGCGTTCCACATGAAATTTAGAATCCTCTTATAAATGATTCGTTGTCGATAAAATTCTTTCAAAGTTAGAAAAATAGTTTGTAATGTACAAAAAGGAGGCGCCCAGATGATATTAAATACAAACTCCAATCTAACCATTATTTGTAGCACCATATTGGCCAAAGTTGTTTTGTATTGTTTTTAGATGAAAAACGTTCAGGAAATTTTTTAAAAATGACTTTAAAAGCATACATTAATTTACAAATGTTTTTATGCTTTGATTTCAGGTCCGCGAAGAATCATTTTCTTCATATCGGTCAGAAACCGATCAAGATATATCGATAGCTGGTTCTCCAAGGCCTGAAACACCAGCATTTCCTGTTACTCCAAGAACTCCATATGGGCTTCATAATGGCAGCAATAGTCCTGGTATTCCTCCAAGAAGTCCAACACCCCAACGGTAAGTCATTATCAATCAGTAACACTTACTTTTTTTATCATTGGTAATAAAATAATGTATTCTTACATAAAATTACCTTTAAAAATTTGAATTGAAAAATATGCGCTTTTTTAATAATTTATATATTTTTTTTAAATGCTTTTTATTCAAATTATTTTTATTATCAAACAAATTTGACATAATTTTTCAAAAAAAAAAAAAGACGCCTTTATAATTCGACATGGTCTTTGAGGAGCATTAAATCTACAACTTCTACGTTAGACAGGAGGTTAGAATTTATGTTGTTATTGTTGTCTGAATGAAATTAAAAAAAATGTGTGAAATTATTAATTTACATCAATCATTTAAAATGATTACAAATAGCACGGAAACAATTTTAATTTTATATAAACTGGAAAACTTTTACAAATTTGATTAATTAAGTTGTAAATTAATTTACAGCTCGTTGACTGAAGAAATTTGTTGTTTAAAAAAGGATTATTAAAAACGATTCTTTAGACAAACGATAAATGTTTTGTAGATCAATTAAATGACAGGTTTTTACAATATATCAATGGTTAATATTTTAAAACTTTTGCAAGAAAATGAATAAAATAAATTAAATTCAATTACACAAAAATAGTTTTGAAATTTTTCCAGTTGCATATTAGTATTAGGAGTTTTTCTTTAATGAACGTTAGCATGTTAAAATAAGAATTTAAACAAAGAATAAAATGAAAAGAAAAAACAAAAAATGTTATGTCTTCATAAAAGTTGGTGAAAACAATATAACTACTTAAAAAGTTTTGAAAAATGTCTGCTTTCTGGCTGGATAGTTTGTCGTGTTTCCCTGCTTAATATGTTTAATATACACAAATTTAATATTTTTAATATATCACAAACGTCTTCGGACTTTTCTATCGAAGAACATCTGATCATAGAAAGGTAGTTGGGAGTTGCATTCTCATGGTAAGTGATATTGATACACCAACTTTGATGAAGGTAGATGCATTTTTTGTGGGACCTTTTGTACTTTGTTTACCTGTAGTATTTGATAAGTTAATTTTGTTACATTAGCACAAAGCATCGATTTATATCTGCACTCGATATCCTTATTACAAAGCATGTCTAAATAAATGTTAAATAAATTTTATCGGTGTATCACTAATAGTGTAACTTTTCAACAAAAAAACAGCAAGGACATTTACGGAGGCACCCATCAGAAGGGACTCTTCCAGGAAATTTCAAATCAAAACGATACAATTTACAGAACTCGCATGAACTCGAATGCATCAAATGCCAATAGTGAGCCTCAAGAGGTTGCTCCTCATTTGGTCAAGTAAGTAAAATTGTTCAATTGCATTGCTCAAATTTAAAACATTAAATTTGTATTAATTATCTTTTCAAATATTTTTGTTATTTAGATTTGTTCGCGATTCATCGAAATTCTGGTATAAACCCAATTTATCGCGTGAGGAAGCTATAGACCTTCTACGTAATGCTACTCCTGGAACTTTCATTGTACGTGACTCGACAACTTTTAAAAATGCATACGGACTAGTTGTTCGCGTTGCACAGCCTCCACCAGGAGTTACTGCATCACCTGGAAGTGATGAACTTGTTCGTCATTTCTTAGTGGAACCTACTACTCGTGGTGTGCGTTTAAAAGGTTGTGCCAATGAACCTGTATTTTCGTCACTATCAGCGTTAGTTTATCAGCACTCGATTACAAACTTGGCACTACCATGTCGCCTTATAATTCCAGAATGCGTAAGTTTTCGAAAATTCTATTTGCATATATTTTAATTTTAATTTCAACAACAATTCAATTTCAGGACATTCAACCGGTGGATACGCACACGCCAGCACAAAAACAACTACTTACCCAAGGTGCAGCTTGTAATGTGCTTTATTTATACTCATGTGGAACGGAATCTCTAACTGGTGAAGAAGCGGTTCGTCGAGCTGTCGCACAACTCTTTTCAACGGTCCCACTCCCGAAACCAACTGAAGTTCACTTTAAGGTCGCTCAGCAGGGTATTACGCTGACAGACAATACTCGACAGAAGTTCTTTAGGTAAGATCGTAATATGGTGATTCGTAAACTCAAAATCATAGAAAACATAGAAAATAAAATATGAACAACAGATATGTTTTACTGGATTTCAATTTCAATAACCCAAGTTTTGTCCATCTTAAACCCGTTTTGATTTTCAAAATACGTTAATATTCATTTTATTCGTTTTATTACTGCAGAAAACACTACACGGCGCATAATATATCATTTTGTGGTACTGATCCAGAACATAGACAATGGAGCGTAAGAACCGATGATGGAGCTGTCCCAGTTAGCAAAAAGTAAACACCTTATTTTTCGAATCCTTACAAACTCTCATTTTTATAAATTATTTTCCTTAGAACCATTTTTGCCTTCGTTGCCCGACGGTCGCCAAGTTCAAAGGATAACCAATGTCATGTATTCTGCGACTTAGCCATCAGTCAACCAGCAACAGCTATTGTGTCTTTTGCAAATAAGGTTCTTCCCACAGAGCAGCAACCAAATAGAAATATTTAGATTGTGTGTAATTATGTGCCTGTGTGCCACATTTTTAAGTACTAAACAAAGTTTAAAGGAATTAAATATTTTGAAAAGGCAATGCATTGCCGCTGTTGTTTTTTTTATTCTTATTTAAATAATATTTTGAATTAGTTTTAATTATAATTATGTTTAACATTTTTTTACTTACTGTATCGATTACTTGTATTCTTTGGAAAAAATGCTTTAATAATTTATTTGTTTCTGTGTAATTTATAACGAAACAAACGATTACATTTTTTGAAGCGCAAATTAACAGTAAACATAAAAATCCTGTAATTAATTACCTCACAACGATTGCTCGGCCAAGGTCTTATTTTTCAGCGAAAAAATAACAACTTTTTGGTGAACAAGATGTACAAAAGAAAAAGAAAAAAACATACAAATTGCAAAAATAAATGTCCACACTTAAAGATTCTCTATTAAAAATATAATTTTTGATTAATTAGCACCTGCACCTAAATTGATTAATTTATAAACAATATTCACACTTGATATTTTTTCGCACGAAAATAAGTTATACAACATTGTATAAGAAAGAAAACCACTACAAGACCTTTCACATGCAAAAGTCCAATTATTATAATATAATATTATTTTTGAACAATTATAATGATCAGTTGGCAATAAAAAACAAAAAAAAAAACACCATTTTATCCAAAATACATAAAGTATATTTTGTATAAATAGAAATCATACAAGTTATAATTATTAATTACTTTAAAATGAAAGCGCAACTAAAAATAAGTGTACTAGTCTTTCTTGATTTGCTATTTCTAAAATAGTAGTAGCATAAGTCAAAAATTCATAAATAATAATTTGTTCCGATTATTTTCACACCTACAGCAAAAATGCCAACCTAAAGTAGAACAATAACAAACAATTTGTATGCATATTATACATAAATGATAAGCTAATTACGTTATTTTCTTTCAGAATTTCGAATTAAAATATTTTACGTACGTAATGTGTAAATTAATTATTGCTTTATATAACTTTAATGTTTTCAATGGCAGCTATTAAAACACAATGGCATTGTAATGTCATTGGTATTGTATGTGTTTTAATGGAGTGTAATTATGCGTATGTATAAAATATATATATTCTTTTTGCAGTAAAATAATATTAACACAAAACATTTTCTTTTTTTTATTTCAAGTTTGTTCGGAATCGTAGTCTCCCAACGAAGTTCCTTGTACTTCTGACAAGGCAGTGTTTTTATTAATGTTGTTTTAATAACAGTGGTTGACTTCATCTTTGAATGAAGTTTTAATTTCCAAATATAAAAATAAACAACTCTCCACTCTAGCCGAAATTTAAAAAAAATTAAGAAAAATTTATTTAGCAGAGATTCATTTTCCAGCTGCACAACAAGAATGGAATTATTTATTCAACTTTGTTTTTCAATCCCATGTTTTATCAGAGCTTTGAAACCAATGTACATTTTCCCATTTTTCCTAACGCTCGCACTATTAAAACATTAAGTATTGTCATAATCCATACAAATATTGGATCATAAAATAAAGGTAATATCTAAACATTGATAAAAACTGAATTCAAATTTTAAATGAGTGAGAATATTGATATAATTTACTCACAGTTAATGGCATTTAAAAAGTGTAAACACATAGATACAATTTTGAATATAAGAAAAGAAAAAGAGAAATACAAACAAGTTTCTTTCACAAAGATTGTGTTGAAGAACACTTTAAGTGGCTGTATGTACGGATGAAGTCACTTTATGGATACATTCAAGCCTGTATTTTTCGTCTAATTTGGCGATGTGATCATAGAGTGCATTTTTAACATCTCTTCCATTGCATGTCTGCAAATTGAGAGTAAAATTCATATTGCAATATATTCAATATTTTTAATTTCTCGAACCAAAAACTCTTCTTTTGAATAGTATACCGAGCTATAACTTGTGGAAATCTTTGATTAGGCATGTTAAAAATTCTCAAAAGATAGTCAATAATGTACCTTAAGCGTTTTAATATAGAGCGGACACATTCCGTTTCAATGATGACCATATAATTTGGCGTGTTTTTCGGAATCATTATTTATTCAATTACGTTAAATACTAACGCTAGGTTTACAAACAAAACTTATATCTAAAAAAAAAAAAATTATATATATAAATATATTCTATACATTAAAATATACTTTAAACATTACTAATAATAATATGACACATAAAGCTAAGAATTATTTAAATAGTGAGAGAAAAAATGTATTTTGAAGCTATCTGATTTGATATTTTGATTAATAGAATTTAAAAGAAAATTATTTTCATTATATATGCTTATTAACTGGTTAATTGGACTGTTAGAACCATAGTTTGATCGGCTAAGATTTGCTCGAATCGGCACTCGATTTCTGAAGTAATTTCGGCTTACATTAAAGTGGAATCGACACAAAACTGATGGAGATGAAATGGATCCATTCAGAATTCCAACAATAAAGCAGAGTTGCAAATACTTACGGTGACTAGTAAGCGATGGAAGACCTATAAGTTGTTGCCTAACGGAATAGGAAGGCAAAGCTAATTCATGTGTCTGTGGGAGAAATCGTAAAATAAATCTTAGGAATCTTCTTTGAACACCTTCAAGTCTATGGATATGATTCGAGTAATAAGGGGCCCAAACTATACAACCGTATTCAAGGACTGATCTGACAAACGATACATACAGAGTTTTAAGGACATAAGGATCTCGGAATTCCCTGCCAAATCTTTTTATAAAGCCTAGTGTCTTATTAGCTTTTTTCACAATGTGGTTGAAATGGTCAGTAAAAGACAGTTTTGAGTCCAAAATGATACCTAAGTCTGAGAAGTGAGTCAATTTTTCGAGGTTTGAAGAATTTAACCTATAGTTATAGTCAAGAATACTGTGTTTACGTGTAAAACTCATCGTTTTACACTTATCAATGTTTAACAATAAACGATTTGTATTGCACCATTCCCATAGACGAAGTAGGTCATCTTGTAATAGTTCGCAGTCCGTTAAGGAATTAATTTTTCGAAATATTTTCACGTCATCAGCGTATATTAGCGTCATAGAATTTCTTAAGATAGATGGGAGATCATTTATAAACAGAACAAATAACAATGGACCAAGGTGGCTACCCTGAGGTACACCAGAATTGACAATAAACGGATTGGAATAGTCGTTTTTGAACACAACACAATAATATCTGTTTGTTAGGTAAGAAGATATCCATGCTATTAGTTTATCATTTAGTCCAATTTTTTCTAATTTCCCTAAAAGTACTTTATGGCTAAGTTTGTCAAATGCTTTGCTAAAGTCTGTAAATACACAGTCAACTTGTTGTTTAATTTCGAAAGTGTCAATACAATATGTTGTAAATTCGAGTAGATTTGTAACGGTCGATTTTTTTTTCACAAAACCATGTTGATTGTCACAAAAAACAGAAGAACAGTTAAAGGAAAGAATATCACAAACAATGGCTTCAAACAATTTTGGTATAACAGACAGCTTAGCTATAGGACGATAGTTGCATATTAGATGCTTGGGACCCTTCTTATACGTTGGTTTTAGAAATGCATATTTCCATAAGAGTGGAAAATGGGAACAATTAAATGATTGGTTAAACAGAATACACAATGGGTGCGAAAGATATTTAACGCACTTTTTTAGCATAAATGAAGGCAGTCCGTCAGGGCCTGTACTAAGACTTTCGTCAAGTTTTAGAATTTTGTCTTGTATAGTAGATTCCGAGATTGTTAGATTTATCTGAGCCAAGTGAGGAAACTGAGAAGTATTTGTTAAATCTATTGAGCTGTGATTTGTAGAAAAAGAATCTTCATACGCACTTTTAAAAAAATTTGCAAACATATTCGAAAGTTCTAGAGGATCATGGCTTGTTTTGTCTCTATATGTCATGTTTGGAGGGTACCCGTCAAATTTTCGCTTACAGTCAACATATTTCCAAAATTTTCGTGAATTCGTCTTAAGTTCCCGTTCAGTATTTGCAACAAACTCGTTATAAAGACAATTTGAATAGTTAACAAAATCATTTCTGATTTCTTGGTAGATACCATAATCAACATCAGTATGTGATTCGTTATATTTTATCCACGCCTTATTCCTTTTATTTTTTAAGCATTTAAGATGCCGATCAAACCATGGCGGATTATTATCTTTGGCTTTAATTTTACGAAGAGGTACGCTTTCTAGAAAGCAATTAAATAATATTTTATAGAATTTTAATACCATATCATCTAAGTTCAAATTTATAAATATTGAATCCCAGTCCAAATGATTTAAGTCGGTAAAAAGTTGATTGAAATCACATTTTTTGAAGTCAAATTCAATTTGCTTATCACAAGAGGTATCAAGATTACAAATATTTAAATTTAAGGATATTGTCAACGCAGGATGATGTCGGTCTTCTTTTAAAAGTTTTATGTCGCTTTGAATAACAGCAGTGTCAGTATTTACGATGTCAGAAATATAAATAAGGTCCAGTATTTTGTTATTGTGGTTTTTGATTGAGTTCAGCTGAATGAGTCCTAGAGAGGCCATTGTGTCGACTGTGCAAAATTCAATATCAGTAGATGGGTTGGTTGGAAAATATTCTTCGTTATTGTCATTCTTGGACCAATCAAGATTAGGTAAATTGAAGTCACCTAATACGCAGATTTCATCTTCAGCATTTATATTTTCAAATAAATTTTCCAAATTGTCATAGATTTGTTTGTATATATTGTAGTTGGAACTTGGTGGTATGTAGACAGCAACTATATATAGGCTACCGAAATCCATTTTTATTTTTATGCTCATCATTTCGAAGTCAAATTGTTGGAAATCATTTACCAACGAACTTATAAAAGAGTTTTTAGCAGCTATTAATAATCCTCCTCCAACTCTTGTAGATTCGTCAATTGAATATCGATCACGCCGAAAAACTTGAAAGTTCTTGTCAAAGAGTTCTGTGTCAGCAATTGAGTTACATAGCCAGGTTTCAGTTAACACAATTACGTCGTGAGGTAAGTTGTTTACATTTATATAGAACTGATTAGTTTTAGTTCGTAGTCCGTTTACATTCTGATAATAAATCATCAGTTTTTGCTGTTGTTGAAGCGGTAGGCATACTTTGTCAGTGGTTGTGGAAAATGGCGTGATTGTTTTTTGGAATTTCTGTTCTCAAACTCATGCATAATAATTCCGGTGGGCCAAAAAGAAATAGAACTAAGTAGATGAAAGGCAGAATCCGGACATCTAACCTTAAATGACGAGTATTTAGAATAATTTCTGTGGAACATTTTTTCCACAAGTACATGATCCAATGTACCAATTTTGGCTTTGATAAAGTTCTTGATATCTAAAGCATTTGTTGCAGGATCAAGCTTAGAAATAAAAATAATTTTTTGACCTTCAACTACTTTAAGACCTGATACAATAGGTGATACAATATAGTGTTGAGTGTGTGTGGTTCGAGATGATGGAAATATGAAGTTGAAAACATCTTTTTGACTTAAAACCTTAGTAACAGTTTTTAACAGTTTCATATTTTTCATATCCCAGGGAAAACAGATGCGGACTCAAGGGACATCCTTGTTTTATTTCCATTGTTGTTTCAAACCAAACCGACCTTTCCTTGCCATTTCACACCGCAGTTATTATTCCTTCATAAAGGTTTCCTAACACTTTTCCAAATTGTGTTGACATTCTCTTGTTGTACAGATTGTAAAACAAGGCTCTTTTATCAATAGTATCGAATGTGGCCTTGAAATCTATAAATAGGACATAAGCTTCTTTTTTTGCTGCAAGAGAGTTTCCGCAATGCTTTTAGTTGTTTTTCGTTTGTTGATTAGTCGCTTCGGAAACCCACTTGGAGTTCCTTAAGAATTTTGTTATGGTTTATCTAAACTGTTAGGCGAAAAAGTTGAGTTTATCAATAATAAATTCATGATAAAAAATCGTAAATTTAAATTATGTTTTGTAAACTCCGATTAAATTAACTTATATTTGTTTTTTCATATAATAGTCGCATTTATAATAAAATAAAAATAAAAAATATAAGGCTGAGATATGGTCAAATAGAAACACCATAACACCATATCACAGCCTTTTGTGATATAACAAGAACAAAGTAATAACAAAAGTATTAGATGAGACGAAGGCTTTGGACAACAATCGAAAATAGTACAAAATTTCTACTAGATCAACTAGTTTGTAATAAATTTAAAGTAAAAACATATTAAGCTATTAAATATAATTACTTATTTTCGAAAAAGTGAAAAATGGAAAAATTTATAAACAGAGCAAAGAAATCAGAAAAAGTTCTCCTGAAACTTTAACTTATTAACTATTTACCCTTACAATTTACATAAATTTATGAATTAGATTGACATAAAAGTTGTTTTACATCCTTTTAAATCCTTTTTTAACATCTTCTCGTTGTTTTCAAACATTATCCCTTTTATTTTGCGTTTACGTATTTTAAAGTATTTTTTTTAATACGTTAATAAGTGATTTTCATCCCCACAGAAAAAAAATCGAATTCTTCAATCATGTTTTGTACAATATCTTCAAGATTCGGACGCAGCTTTTCGAAATGCACCAAATCATCAAATTTAATCGGTATGAGTGTTGGCCACCAGCAAATAGCAAGATTCTTACTTGTCATATTATTAAGTGTAGAATTTTCTGTTATTCTGAAAATTAGCAAGAATAATAAAATTAAATAATACTGATGAAGATTATAAAATCAATTAGTGTTAGTATTGATTGATATATGTATTAGTTTTTTTTTTAAGTTACGTGGTCACTTTTTCAGTATTATTCATTCAAAAAATATATTGTAACCAATTTTATACAGTTTGTATATGTATGTATATGCTGTAGAGCTCTAGCTTTCACCAATTACATACATACATACATATGTAATTGAAATTTCTCATAAATCTTGGTCATGAAAAAATTAATCAGAAATAATCCGTGTCAATTCTGAAAAATTGTAAGGATATAAAACATGATTTAAATAACAATCACTTAGCAACGGAAACGATTTTTCTGAGTTTTTATGGAAATATCTTTTTTAATTTAGTTTTTTTTTAGTAAGTGAAGTTTTTTGTGATTTTTTTTCCATGAATATTTTTATTTATCATTTATCAATTAAAAGTTTTTGAAATTAAAAATTATGCAATAAAACTGCACATCCTCCAATTCCTTGACAAAGTTCAAGTCTCTAAAAAATCTATTGAAAAATTGGAACTCGTTTGAGTTCTAACTCATTTCATCATCAAGTTCTCAAGCGTTGGAACTCTGATTTAAATCTCAATCTGAGATAGATAAAACTTTGATTTATTAGACTCTCAAATTTGAGGGTTTAGGATATTAGAACTCAGTTTTTAATTCTTTGAACTATTTAATGATCAGGTAATATTGTTTTATTAAATTTGAAGTCACCGTATTTTTTAATGTACAATGATAATAAATTGTTAGAAATAACAGTTATGGACGCCACCGACAGTTCCAGCTCGCAACAAGTTTAAGACTAAAAAAATACACATAATAAGTGTAGGTATACATACATATATGAGCCGTTTATTTTGAAAGTGGCATAAGTCACTTTTTTTTTTAAGTCGAGATATTTAAGATATTTGTTATACCGTTAATTACCAATACTTCTCTCGAAGAAATCTCAATAGTTCTCAACTTATTGAGTGCAATTTTTTAAAAATGAAAAGATACCGTTCAATTGTATTTAGTGTTGCCATTAACTCGATTTTTTTCAAAAAGTGACTTATGCCACTTTCAAAATAAACGGCTCATATGTACAGTACATATAATGTATATGTAGGTTTTAATGTTAAGCTTCTGAACTATAAGACTATACAAGAGAACATTAAAACAATGGACAATTTGTCAAGAAATAACTTTTAATCTCAAACGTTCAATATGTCCATTGTACATATGTAGACATTTTGCTTGTTTAAAGACGTCGCGTCGGTCGTCTGTGTGGACATTATTTCCCTTTAAGAAGCCATAATTTTCATTATACTTTGTGTTGAAAAACGATAAACAAGTTTCAATGAAAATTATATTGCAAAGTGAAACCCATGATACTCTCATTAATGTTTTTCCAACGTGACCCCTTTACCCCGGCCACGCCAACTCCAATTCCATGAACGTTCCAAGAAAGGCATAAGGTTCAGAGACCCTGTTTCCATTTCTGTAACCTTAAGTTCCATTGACATTCTAACCGCAAATATTATGTAAATCAATAATGCCATAGGTCTAGTCACAGCGAGCACTTTTAAAAGCAAACAATTCAAAATAATATTGAAAATACAAAAAAAAAAACTTCTAAACGACATTAGTTACCACAAAAATTAAAATTAATTTCAATCTGCAATTTATTTAATAAACTGAATTAAATGACAACTTGTTTACTGCTAAATCAAAAGTGACAAACATTCAATATTATTACTCGATAGAATGTCAGAAGTGTATGTCCAAAAATCCTACCGGATGATATAAAAGTAGTTTTTAATTCGTTAGAACTTTGTTTTATTAAACTATGATATTAGGTGATAACAACTCAATAATAAATTTACACGGAGTTCTAAGGAAGTAATAGAAAGTGAAGAAATTCTCGAGTTCTAAATGTTTTTAAAACCAAATTATAAAGAGAGTCTTAATACTCACTTAATACTCTTAATACTCACCGAACAAAATGTTGAAAAAGATACTTTAAAACAACAAAATTAGATTGTGGTATTTTGCTTAGCAGATTTTTTACTTCCGTACTCATAGTAGACGATTCTGTTAGAAGAAATATACGTTACTAAACTCATATTCAGAATCTTAAAAGTATGTTCTTTTTTTTTAATTTTGTAAAATCACTGCTTTTAAAATCCTAATTTTGTTAACATGATGAAGAAACCTTAAAATAGTATATCTTAAGTAAGCAAATTGTAACCGTGGCATGATGGTTAGTGCGTTGGACTGTCAGAGTCGTTCTTTGACTTTCAAAGAGAGAGCAAGTGATTAGTAGCTAATTTTAAATTAAAAAAAGTAAATTGCATTTGTAAGGTTTTAGTGTTTTAAGAAGGCAGTGTGCCACAGTTTTTTTAAGTAATCGACAGCCTAGTGGAGGTGGCGTCGGAACACAGCTCCAAGGGTCGTGGGTTCGAATCCCGTGCGGAGTGCACGAAAATTATTGCAGCTTTTTTCCATAATCGAGAAATTTCAGATTTTATTGATTTGGAAGAAAAGCAGATGGAGAAGGAGAGAAAAGCAGGGGTATCGAAAGATACCTCTGCCAACAAATCAGGCGATGTTGCGGTGGTTCCAGCAGCGGTACCGCAAACAACCGCAACAACATCAGGTCAGGCATCTGACCAGTCAACGGCCAGACCAAAAAGAAAATTAAAGAAACAAAGCCCAAATAAGGTTGAAAGAACCAATTCGGCTAAGAGGCAGGCGAACAAAAAAAAAAAATGGAGAAGAGGGAAGGAATCACCACGGACAGTGAATTCTCAGACTACGTCGAGTCTGAGAAAACTGAATATATGTCCGAAAGTGGAGAGGGGCTCTTCAGGCCACCGAATATAGACTTAATTCTATCGGAGCCAGAGCCAGTCCCGCAGACAAACAAGGCTGTGGAGGTAGCGGCGGACCTCCAAGATGAAAGAGAACTGGTGCAGGCCCTGCAAGTCAAACAGGCAGAGATCAGCCAGTACGAGCAAAGCCTCAATAAGCTCAAGGAGGAAATAGAGCCCCTCCTCAGTGCACTAAAGCTGAAACAAGAGGCGCGCCGACAGAAAGAGGCAGCCCAAAAACAACAGCTGCAAAAACAACAGCAGCAAAAACAACAGCAACAACAACCACAGCAGCAAAAACAACCACAACCCAAGCCCGCTTCCAAATACACAGGAGTGGTGCAAAATAAAAAGACGCCAGCAGCAGCGACAGGCCCAATTGCTGAGGGCCCATCGACTTCGGCTAAGGCAAAACAGCAGCAACAACAACAGCTACTACCAAGGCAGCAGGAGCAACAGAAACAGCAGCAGCAGCAGAAGCAGCAGCAGAAGCAGCAGCAGAAGCAGCAGCAACAGCAGCAACACCAGAAACAACCACAGCCCAAGAAGGAGAAGGTGCCACCGATAAGGACCCATAGAGTTGACCTGGACGACATAAAACAGGTATGTAAGTCGGCCACTAAGGGCAATTTTTTCATTAAAATCCTTAACGAAAAAGAAAAGAATTATTCGGTCCAGTGCTTCTCACTGGCCGAATACAACTTAGTAAAAGGGTTACTAAAAGAGGCCACAGCTGAGTTCTTCAGCTTCACGCCTAAAAGTGAAAAATTAAAGACGGTCCTACTGAAGGGCATAAGTTCCTGCACGGAACCGGAGGCGCTCTTAGCTGAGCTCCGCCAAAAAGCCATCGACGATCTCGATTTCATCGGGGTCAAGCCTTTCACTACGGTGAAGTCCAGGCGAGGGGGTTACAGGCTGCCAATGTTCCTCGTAACATTATCGCCCCAAAGTAGGCTTGAGAGTCTGAGGGAAATCAAATGCCTCGACTATCAAGCCATACACTGGGAGACATTAAAAAGGCACGACGACATTTTACAATGTACGAAGTGCCAGAGGTTCGGCCATGCCGGAGCCAACTGCAATATGCAGTTGCGCTGCGTCAGGTGCTCTGAAACCCACATTAAGGGAGAGTGTAAGCTGGGGAATGAGCGGGTTGAGGATTTGACCCAGCTCAAGTGTGTCCTTTGTGGAAACCAAGGGCACCCGGCTAGCTATAGGGGTTGCCCTAAGGTCCAACAAATCAAACAAAAACAGGCCAGTCAAAAAGCCGAAGAAAGTCGAACAGTTCGACAGGCTCCTACACAAAAATTCGTGGATCCCAAATTTTCCTACGCCCAAATGGTGTCAGGGAATGGGAACACGAGACAGGCTCCACCAACGGTTGCCCCAAAGGCCCCTGTGCCTAAGGCACCAGAGGTGCAGCCTGACATTGTAGCCTTGTTGTTGAACATTCAAGGTCAACTTACAGGACTGCAAAGTCAGATAAAGGAGCAAGGCAAAAGGGTAGATCATCTCTACTCTTTGTTGCCTGGCCTGGCGCAATATAGACCATAATGGGCGCGCTGCCGGAGACGCGCCTAAAAGTCCTAGCTGTGAATGGAAATTCACTGATTAGGATTGAACGAAGAGCCAATATGTTCCAATTGTTGAAAGACTACAGTCCCGATGTGTTTATGGCTAGCGAAACTAAGCTAAACCACAAACACAAATTGACTCATAAAAATTACAATATCGTAAGAAGAGACCGGCCCGACTCCACTCAAGGGGGCGGTGTCGCTCTCTTTATACGAAAAGGCATTAATTATAAAGTCATATACAACAATGAATTGCGAAAGCTCAAGACGCTAGAAGTTTGCGTTGTATGCATCTCTCTCACTCAAGGGAAGCGGATGTATATGATTGTGGCTTATGCGGCTGGAGCTCCGCAGGTTACTTACTTTGCTTCAGAACTCGAGATTCTTTTTAGGGAACTTAAACTGAGCTTGGAAGAAAACTATTTCATCTTGGCCGGTGATTTGAACGCAAAACATGAAGATTGGGGAAATCAACATAGTAATCCCAGAGGTAACCATCTTTTTAATTTGATGAATCTTTACAGCGTTGAATATGGCGTCGACCTGCTGGCTACTGAAAAGCCATCGTATCCAAGAACCGGCTCCTTTCTGGATCTTTTGCTGTACGACACCAGACTGACAGTTACAGACAAAGTGGGTAATCACCCTCGAAACTGCTTACAGACAGTCGAGTACGACAGTGATCACTGCGGACTGGCTGCTGTAATGCAGATTCCGAACGAACGCGTGGAGTTGGAGGAATACGTTGCAACGCATTCTTACAATTACAGTAAGATGCGCTGGCCTCGTTTCACCAACGCCCTAGCGAGAGAACTTCGTTCGAGTGACATAGCCCCACCAAACAACAGAAACCTGACAAATACAGAAATTGACCAACATTTACAACAGATGAATGAAACAATAAAACGAACAATGGAACGGACAATACCAAAGTACAAAGAACGGGACCAAATGGACGCTTACAGAAACTCGACTATTGACTCACTACGTAAGCACAAGAGTGGCTTACTGACAAGACTCAAAAACTTGTACAGACGACTTACAGACCCACACGACTTGGAGGTTAGGACACTGAAGTCGTCAATAAAAAATGTCAATCTGTTGATTAAGGAGAACTACAGGTTATCAATTAACAAGTACTGGGACCGCAAGATCCGGTCAGTTAATTCCAGTGACCCTAGTATGTTCCCGAAAATCAACAAGATATTCAGGAAAAAGAACGACAATGACCTTCCGTGTCTGAAACTCCAAAGAACTGAAGAGAACAGAGACGTACTCATGACAGCGCAAATAGATCCAGAAGAAGCCATCTTTGATGATGACTTTTATATAATTGAAGATCCGAAGAAAAAAGTGGAGGCGGTGGGAGCTGCTTTCCAGCAAGTGTACAAGGTGAATGCTAGCACTCGCCCCAACCACGACCTGGAAAACAGAGCCCTACTTAATCATTTTTACCTTCGAAATGATATGACACAATGGCGATCTGAGAACCGCGGTTTCATGCGGTTCAATGACGATTCCTTGGCAAATGCCATAATCGCCGAGCAAACGGGACCAAGTCCCTTGTTAGTGACGAAGGTTGAGCTTCAGCTCATCTTCAACTCAATAAAAAATAAAAAGTCAGCAGGTGTCGATGGTATATCCAACGTTGTACTAAGACATTTACCGATGGAGGCAATTGACATTTACACCACACTCTTCAATAATGCACTGAATAATGCATATTATCCAGTGCATTGGAAGACCTCTGTGGTTCATCCTCTCCCGAAAAAGGGAAAGGACAACTCCAACCCGTCAAATCTTCGGTCGATAAGTCTTCTTCCGAGCATCAGCAAAGTTTTCGAAAAGATCATCAATAGGGCTCTGACTAAGTGGGCTGCGGACAACAAAATAATTCCGGATAAACAGTTCGGGTTCAAGGCGGGTCATGACACAATTCATGCTGCGTCTAAGCTCGTTTCTGATATCCAATGGAATAAAACAAAACAACAATGCACAGGTGCTGTTCTGGTTGATTTGGAAAAGGCCTTTGACACCGTATGGTTAGAGGGTCTTTACCTAAAACTGAGCAGGCTTGGCATAAGCAAGCCATTGTTGTATATACTTTATGATATGCTTAACGGTAGAAAGTTTGTTGTCAAAAGTGGCAATGTAACTTCTACCACAACATTCTTAATTAAAAATGGTCTTCAACAGGGAGCGATGAATTCGCCGATTCTCTTCAGCATTTACACCAGCGATCTGATAGGTAGTCTTACAAAGGCAATTGCGTACGCCGACGATCTTATTGCGTACAGAACGGCCCGAAAGGTTGAGGTTATTAGAATTCTCTTGCAGCGTGATTTCGACAAGATTCAGCGATATTGCGATGACTGGAAACTGAAAATAAATGTCCAGAAGTCGGAGACAATTCTGTTCCGGACTCCGTTGGCTGGGGCCACGAGGGATACGTGCAAGAATTGGCGCAAGATGGTCATCGTTGATCTTCACGGGCAGCCATTAGCGAGCAAAAGTGTAGTGAAGTACCTCGGTATCTGGTTAGATCAGTATTTATATTTCGACAGACATATAAATGCTGCTCTGACCAGGGCCAGAGGAGCCTTCGCTCTGACGAAACGTCTGTTTTTTAGCAGTCGGCTTGACCCCAGAGTGAAGGTAATTTGCTACATGGCCCTCATACGGCCGATGATTGTTTATGGTTGTCCTGTGTGGTTCAACGTTGCCCCTTCCCAGATGGAGAAGTTTCGGGTGTTCGAGCGGCAGCGTTTACGACGCTGTACCGGCTTATATCGAACAGCCGAATCTTCTTACGTGCATTACTATTCCAACGAGGTCCTATACAACGGGGCTCGAATCAACAGAATTGACAATTTCGTGATAAAACTCGTTCGAGGTCACATTGCAAGAGCTATGTCTTCGACCAACAATTTAATTTTCGGGGCGTTCTATCCGAACGACGAGTATTTTGAAAGTGCACGCTTGAGCGGCTTCATTCCACCAGAGGCATTCCTCTTTTTAGATAGATGCGGTCTGATACAGGATAGATTGGCAGTTCCGTTAATCTACCACGTCAGACGACGAACCGTGGATAGGCGACTCCTGTACAATCGGGACGTCATGGCACAAGGCGGAGCAGAGCTCCTTCGGTTTAGTAGGGCTGTGTCCGAACGGGACCGAACTGATAGGGTGAAGCAGGAGAACCAGTTTTGGTGGCTTCAATCGGCACTTGATAGTGGGTAGTCGGGATGGGGTTTTAAGCCTTAGCCGGTTTACATACTTGTTTTATAGTTTTAGGGTTTAGTTTTAAGTAGAATAGGCATGGTGGCATAAAAAAAAAACATACAAAAAAAAAATACAAAAAATACAAAACAGGAAAAATACAAAAAAAAAAACAAAAAAAAATTAAAAAAAATATGGAATAATCAATATTAAAAAAAAAAAAAAATTAAAAAAAGACAAAATATGAAAAACAAAAAACGTTAGATAGTTAGATTTGCTGCTGTGGTTGTTCTAGTTTTAAGTAGTTTATAGGTAGAATAGGTAGTTTTAGTTAGCTTTAAGTTTTATATTAAGGACCTTATTTTAAGTAGTTTTTAAGTAAAATAAAAAAGGATATTGACATTAGTTTTTTCTAAATTTTCTAATGAAGACAAAAATAAATAAAATGAATTGAAGTTAAATAGATCTTAGGGCCGAAAGGCATTAGCATTAAGTATTATTGTTTAACTTAGAGTGTCCGTATGGGACCAGTAAGTTAGTTGTAAGTTATGGATAATTAGGCTAGTTTTATGAATTTTTGTCTAGCTTTAAGATAGCCTTAAGAATGAATTAATAAAAATGAATTTGAAAAAAAAAAAAAAAGTGCGTTGGACTGTCATGCGAGAGGTTTTGGGTTCGATCCCTGCCTATGCCACCTAAAAAAAAAAAAAAAAAGTTTTTTTTCACGGGTACTACCTCTTGCGAGGAATTGACAAATTCTCCAAGAGTAATTCTTGTCATGAAAAGTGCTTTCTCAAAAATTTGCCGTTCGGATTCGGCTTGAAACTGTAGGTCCCTTCCATACCTGACAACAGTACTCGCACACAGGAATGGTTGAGAGTTGTAAGTCACTAGGCCCAAGTTCTCAAACGGACTGTTGCGCCATCCAATTTATTTTAATTTATTTATGTAAAATATATATGTATTATGTATGATGGTGGTCGAACTCGGTGCTTCTTTTGTCGGCGCCTAGACACTCTAGGCTACCGGGCTTCTACAGCACAGCTTGGATGTGCTGAATGCTGATGATGAGTCCAGCCACGCAATCCTGTGGGTTTTCTTTATGTATTATCCTTTTTTCAGGAAACCTTATAGATTCTTTAATATATCCTTCAGGATATCTTTCGGGAGCTGATTTAAAAAAAAATGAATCCTTCTAAATCGAAGCAAAAAGTACAGATATGCAATGTATGTACATATGTATGTATGCTTCTACGTGTATACATTACATATATTTATACATATTCATAAATGTAAATTGTGTTAAAATTTTACCTTATGAGTTGAATAATTCTTCTTTTATTTATTCTTCCTTTATTTATTGTGTCACACCAATTGGAATTTTAAAACAAAATTTCCGTTAAAAAAAAAACTTTAACAATTTATTTAAACGAAATAATTTGAGTATTTATTCACAAATTTAATTTTGGTCATATGACCGACTGTGACTTTGAGGATGCTTCCTTTAGGCTTTCGGTTTTCAAAAAGAGTCTATGCTTCCTAGCTAACCTGCGGACTACCCATTTTCATATTTTAGAGAAAAGCTCCTATCCCGTTGATGGTTCTCCAACTCACCAACACACGAATCCCAGTCTCTATCTTGCGCTTCTGAATCTAGCGCAGATTGATCTCTTCTTGTAAAGTGGAAATGTTGCTTCTTAGAAACTCTACTCAACCTAAGCTTCCTAACCAACATTTCCACTTTACCGCCTCCGTATCTGCAACGATTGCTATCTGATAGTAAGTGTTGCCTTATTTTTGTTGCATACTTTAAGGATACCCGGTTTCGGTTAGTTTGAAATTGAGCTATGTATAGGTAATAGAGCTTTGCGTTAATGCGTTTTGCAAGTGTATCGCATACAAGGAACATGCAAAGGAACCCACGACATATCTAATAAAAACAGAGATCGAGAAAAAAAAATGATTCCAAAAAAATCGTGACTTGAAACGAATTTACGTTACATCAAAAAAAACAGGAAGTAAACATCAAAGAAACTCTAGTATTGATTAGCAATAAAGCAATCGGATTAAGTCTTAGTCAAATAAAAGGTAAACACAAAAATATACATACATACGCACATACGTATACACATACCTCCGTATCTTTAGAGTATTTGTCGGGTGTATGTTTAAATATTCAGGGTATAACATCTAACTTTACATTGATTGAAGACATTGTTTCAAATAATAATTTAGATTTTTTGTTGTTAACAGAAACTCATCATACTGATAAAATAAAAGACTGTGAAATAACTTTATCTGGTTATAAGAAATATGACGAGTGTCTGTCTGTCTCAAGGCATACAGGCGGAGTGGTAATTTATGTTAAAAAAAGTCTTAAATCATCTCTGAAAAATGTTTTTGTTCGAGGAATGCACGTCTGGATTTCGTCAATTCAAATTACTTATAAAAAAGAAAAATGGAATACAATTGTTTTGTATAGATCAAGTGTTTTAAGAGTGATTGAGGTTTTCGAAATATTGAATAACTGGGTAGGTATCTGAAAATATCGAAGAAAATGAAAACATTATAATAGCAGGTGACTTTAATATAGATTTTATGAGTGTAAATAATTATGAACTTAATCATGTGAATTTATTCCTATTTAATTTTGGTCTTAAACAGTTGGTAACAGAGCCAACTCGAATTACAAGAGAATCAAGTACGCTTATTGATTATGTACTCTCTGATTTTACGTTAAATGCTGAAGTGAAGGTTCAACGGGACTTGAAAATTTCTGATCACGAGACAATTTTTATTAAATTATTTATAAAACAGTTTATCATTCAAAAACATAGTCAAATAAAATACGTGAAATACGTAAAAACAGCTTTGTTAGTGAATATAATAAAAATATGTTTCAAATATCGCCCTTTATTGAGGACGTTAATTACTGTGCAATATTTTATGAAACTGCTATCAAGAATTCACTAAATAATTTAAGAAAGACAGTTGTAATAAATAAAAAATGTGCAGAGTGGTACAACCAAAATTTGCAAATATTAAAACGTGAAAAAACTATTTCTTACAATAGAGCTACTTATACGAATACTGCAGATGATTGGAATAAATACAAAACAGGTAGAAACTTATACAAAATTCAGTGCATTAAAACTAAAAATAGTTACATTGAAGCAAAAATAAACGAAAAGGCTGGTGACCAAAGTGGTCTTTGGGCTTTAAAAAATCAGATATTAAAATTAGAAAAAAGTGATTTCAGTAACATTAAAATAATAAATGGCATTGAAGTTAAACCAGACTTAGAAATTGCAAACGCATTTAAAAATTTTTTTATTGAAAGTGTGAAGGTAATAAATAGTAACATTCCAGTGGTTCCATACTCTAATAACATACGCATGAATGAAACAGAGTTTAAGTTTCAGGTGATCGATATATCATTTTTAGAAGAAACCATCAAATCGATGAATAAAAAGAACGACTGCTATGGGTTGAATTGTAAAATATTGCTTGACTGTAGAGAGGTGGTACTACCCCCTTTGTTAAAAATCATAAACTTATCTCTAACTACAGGTGTATTCCCCGAAAGTTGGAAAAATTCGGATGTTATACCTGTAGAAAAAGTAAAGAATGCAAAGAACCCAGAAAAGTGGAGGCCGATAAATATGCTGCCTACATATAAAAAAAAATATTGGAAGTTGGTAGTTTGCAATCAACTGTCGTGTTTTGTAGAGGATGAAAAACTGCTTTGCGTCGAACAATCTGAATGGTCACTCTTGTGAGACTTCAATGAGTTGGGTCATAAACGAATGGAAAAAAGATGTGGATAAAGGAAACAGTATTTTGGCAATTTTTTTGGATCTTCAACGGGCATTCGAGACTATAGACAGAACAATTTTAGTGGATAAACTGTACAGATATAGAATCAGGAAAAAAGAACTTGAGTGATTTACAAGCTACCCTTCAAACAGGACCCAAAGAGTTAAAATAAATGAAACGTTCTCAAGCTCCTTAGACATTGATATTGGCGTTCCCCAAGGATCAGTATTAGGAGTTTTGCTCTACCTGCTTTATATTAACGATTGCGGTGAAGCTTTATCTACTTGCAAGATCTGTCTGTTTGCGGATGATACGCTTATATATGTGGCAAGGACGTTCCTACTCTGGAAACACTACTTCAAAGAGATTTGGATTCAATATACCTATGGTTGTGCAAAACAAATTGAAACTAAATACAACAAAAACGAAATATATGTGCGTAAATAGTAACGAATAGTAACGATTCAAATGTAAATATTTCAATAAATGGTGATTTCATTGAGTGTGTTTCGGAAATAAAATATCTAGGTGTTTACATTGACAATAAATTAAAATTTAACTTCCATTTAAACAAACTCTGTGATAAAATCTCAAAAAAGTTGGGTTTTCTAAGAAGAATCCGAGATTGCATTTCCATGAGTTGTGCTCTTACAATTTATAATACAACTGTTTTTCCTCATTTTAATTATTGCTCTTCCATTATTTATATGTGTACCCTTGAAAACCAAACTAAGCTGCAAGTCCTACAAAATAGAGCGATGAGAATTATATTAAAATGCAGCCGGTATACTCCAATAGCTGATATGTTACGCTCGCTAGGGTGGTTAAATGTGATACAACGTTTAAAATATAATGCACTAATCATGATTTAAAAAAAAAAAATAATTTATATCCTGTTTACTTGCAGAACAACCTAGAGTACATAACCAATGCGAGATATGCACTAAGAAATGCTGGAGACTTTCGGTTACCTTTATATAGGAGAGCGCAGACACAAAACCATGTTCTTTATAAAGGGCTTCAGTTATTCAACCGGCTTCCGAATGACGCGACGTGAAAAATTTGGTAAGCTTAAATTTATTTAAATCAAAAATCAACTTCTTATTAAAAACTAATATTTTGTAAGCAATTGTACAAATAGAATTAAGAGTTTTCAAAACTAATAAAAACAATAAAAAAAAAAAAAAAAAGAATTGTAGTTTGGTTATGCAATGACCATACGGTTACATTTTGTTAGTTTGTTTTTGTTTTTTGTTTTTTTTTTTTTTTTGACGTCGGGAAATAGAAGTTTGAGAAAGATTTTTTGCCGATGGGAAATAGAAGTTTAAAAAAAAATGTTTTGCCGACGGAAAATAGAAGTTTAAAAAAAAAAAAATGTTTTCCCGTCGGAAGAACGAATTTAAAATGTTTTAAAAATGTTTCTTAGTGAAACGAATTATGAAAATGTTTTTTCACCAGGAATCATTTGATTCAAGGAAAACGTGGGACGCGAACCCACTTAAGTTTTATCCAGCCGGGCAAATAAAAATTTAAAAAAAAATTGTATTCATTGTCTCATATCCTTGGCATGGAATATACCTAAGGATTTGCCATTTAAATTCTCTAGTTCATACATGGCACTGCCTATAACTTTTTTAACGCGACATTTGACAAATTTAGGCAAAAGTTTGGCGCTAATGGCCTGAGTAAAGTTACTCTGCGCGAAGTTTCTATGAAAAACTTCTTGTCCTTCGCGATAATTGACGGCTTTCGCACGAGTATTGTACGTGTTTTTTGACTTAACGTATGCCCTGAATATATTCTTCGATACATTTTATCTCGCGAGGGCGGTTTTTACAGCATTTGGCAAGACTAACATTTCCGAGTCGTTCAAGGCATCCAGTTCTCGTAAAAGTCGGTATGAGGATCCGTGAGATATCATGTTTTGCCCAAATAGAGCAAAGTATGGTTGGCAATTCAACGATTCATGTACATCGAGCGCAAGCTATGCTTGACAAATGAATGTCCCAATCATTTTGCTCCTTAGATATCATCACCCGCAACTTACTCAAAACGCTCCTGTTAACGCGCTCGGCCTGCGGAGAATATAGTGCCGTGCGGATATGCTGCACACCATAATTGGACAAAAACTGTTTAAACTCGCTGGAGATGAATTGTCGCCCATTATCGGAATGAATATAAGTATTCCGGGGTCCCGAAAGTATTAAAAATATCGCTTTCGAGGAAAGCTATAGCTTTCGACGAGGTAGCTTTCGTCATTGGTTTGAGGAACACGAATTTAGTGAAAGCGTCAACTACTACGAAAACATATACATTTCCTCGCTTCGTACGCGGATAAGGTCCCAAAAAATCTATGTACAACCTCTGAATTGGTCTTTCCGTCACAATCTGCTTGGTAATGGGTGGACGAAGAACCTTATTCGGTGCCTTTACCATTTTACAAGTATCACAGTCACTCACGAACGCTTTGATGTCTTTAGCCATTTTTGGCCAGTAGTACTTATTTTTTAAACGACAATAAGTTTTCGTAAAACCACTATGACAACCGAGTTTAGATTCATGGACTGATTTAATACATTCGTGAGTGAGAGTATCTGGCAGCCAAAGACGCCACAATGAATCCTCCTCCACCACATCATCAGTCCTGAACCTTACTCTTTTGTATATATATTTTCCCGATACAACAAGATCAGGAAGAGCAGACTGATTGGAAAGGATGCTCTTTCTCAACTGAGAATATTGTTCCGAATCGAATTCAACACAATCAAGATCGATCTCTTTACCTATTGCCAAAGAATCAAGCTCTTCACATAGTCGGTTTTTGAAACGGTTAACTCTGCAGAAATGTCTTCCATCTCCATTCGCGACAGGACATCCGGCACCACGTTGAGAGATCCCTTTCGATGTTCAATTTTGAAATCATAGCCTTGCAATTCCAGGCTCCATCTAGCCAGTCGTCCAGATAACTCCTTCATTGACATCAGCCATTTTAGGCTAGAATGGTCTGTTATTATTTTGAAAGGTAATCCATCAACATAGGGCCTAAACTTCCTGACGCTTAATACAGCTGCAAGACATTCCTGCTCAGTAACCGTGTAATTTTTTTGCGCTTTATTCAATTTTTTGACATGTAGGCAATAGGTGATTCGTTGTCGTTCTCATCCAATTGGAAAAGAACACCACCCACTCCATCGGAAGACGCGTCGCACTGAATGACAAATTCTTTCGAAAAATCCGGTTGTTTTAACACTGGTGACGAGGAAAGTGCATCCTTAAGCTTGTTAAAAGCCAACACCGCTTCGGGTGTTAATTAGAATTTTGTCTTTTTCCTAAGACAATCCGTAAGCGGTGACGTCAGCGTAATTTTGAATGAATCGGCGACACCATCCGGTAAGACCGAGAAACCTTCGCACTTGTCGAATTGGTGTTGGAAGCGGAAAGATGACCATTGCCTCCACCTTGTCAGGATTAGTCTTCAAAGTTCCTTGACCGACAATATACTCAAGGAATTTTATCTCCCGCATGCAGAACTTTCTTTTGTCTAAATGGATGGTAAGGTTTGCTCGACGTAGGCAAGCAGGCACTTCGGTAAGAATGCGCATATGAGACTCAAAGTCTGCAGTACAAATGAGCAAATCGTCTAAGTAAACAAACACATTATCACGGAGATGACTGGGCACCACTTGGTCGATATCTCGACACATTGTCTGACCCGCGTTACTAAGACCAAAAGGCATTACTCTGAACTGGTAGAGTGGCATACCCGGCACTGCAAACGCGGTTTTCTCTCGAGACTTCTCGTCAAGGGGTATTTGCCAGTACGCGTCCTTTAAGTCGATCCCCGTGATAAATTGAGTTTCTCTTATGCGACTCAACAAGCCTTCAACGTAAGGCAACGGATACGCATCCCTTACCGTGACTGCGTTAACTTTTCGAAAGTCGAGACATAACCGAACTTTACCAGGCTTTCGCACCAAAACGACCGGGCAGCTCCATGGCGAATTACTGACTTCAATAACTCCAAGCTCTAACATGCGGTCCAATTCCTTGTACGCCTGTTCCTGACGCAATGGATACAGTTGGTAATGTCGAGATTTAATCGGTACAGCGTTACCCGTATCGACTGTATGACATCCTAGACTCGTTTTCCCTAAGCCTAACACCATAAAGTTGGGAAACAGATTTTTAACTTTATCTAACTGAAGTTTTTGTTCTGGAAGAAGATCTATCAGTTCCGCGTCAGCTTTAAAATTTGCCTCCTCTTCACCGTTGTCAATATTTCCTTCAATTTCACTGATTTCAGGCATTAAATGAAAATTTCGCCAAAAGTTCATCCCAAGGTAAAGCTTTTGAGTGAGGTTGGGAATTAAGTAATAAGTAATTGGTTTGGTTACTCCGTTGTACGTCGTCGTTGGAACTTCACAATATCCCACGATATTATGCGATTTCCCATCCGCAGTCCGCACTTCGTTTTTATATGGAGTTACTTCCGCCCCAATTTCCTTTACCAATGCCCAACCATCTTTTCCAATAACGGAGATTGAAGCTCCACTATCTAACAACCCGAAAACAGATTCATCGTAAAGCTTTACGTTGGCATACATCCGACCATCTGAATTAGATGAAATTATGGTTTCGACAATTTGTTTACGAATTTTTTTTCGTTGGCGAAACCTTCGACGACACTTTTGAATGTGAACGCTTGATGAATTATAGCCATGCCCAAAAATACGAGCACGAACTTTGGCATAATTCATCTTGCGATCATGTAATGTCTGAAGGTTAAACGCTTTTATGGGATGGGATGCGACTTCAGAATCTTCGAAGTGACTTCGTTCCAAGATCTTGATTGGAACATTTTTATCAAGAGCTTTACTTAATTTGTTGTTGGATGGAAATGATTTTATTGTTGAGAGGGGTTGGGAGCATTCCTGGTGGAATGAAGATCCCCACTACTCCTCTCGTTCCCGTACAGGTTTCCCGAGTGTTTACCGCATTCCACAGTACTCACACCTTTTGCTCCACAAAGAAAGCAAAACAAATTTCTGGTTCTCGATGGACAGAAATGATAAGCATGGCCTTTATGGTCGCAATTCCAGCAAACATAGTTTGCCGTTGAAGTTGCTTTACGAGCACCTGAAAAAACTGCAACTTCCTCACCCTCGAAAGGTTCCACTTCTTGGTTTTCCGCAATGGCAATTTCATGAACTACTTTTGGTGCTAATGATCTTTTAGCTAAAAATCGCTCAGCCTCTCGCGTTTTATTTCGGAGCTCTTCAAGACTCTTTACATTCGAAGCCAACAAGATTTCACCGAGTTTATCCTTAGTGTTGTTTCGAATAACGTTAACCATCTTTTCGTCAAACGGTTCCATTAATCGGTCGTTGAAACCCGCTACAGCAAGGTAAAATTCGTCAAATGACTCCTTAGGACCTTGCTTCGTGTAAGCAAACGCATATGTATATATTTCGACATCACTTTCGAGTCTGCCGAACTCTTTGTTCATTGCCGTTTTGACGTCACTAAATTTTGCATTATAGTTTCTTTTAAGATATGCCCAAAACCATTTGTTTGGCCTATTTCCGGATTAGAGCAAAATTTGAAAATTTGCCATCATCTGTTCGTCTGTATAACAACTTTGAACAAAAATTCGGAAACGTTTTCAGACCCATCATAAGTAAGTAAGTAAGTAATTCATTTATTTATAAATATTTTAATACAGTTTGAATAAACATAACGAATTTTATAAAGCTTTGGCAAAGCCGTCAGCTCAGTTGGCAAAGTATATAAAGCGATTTTAGTTTATATAATAAAATTTAAATGAATTGATTTAAATAAATTCAGTCATTAAAAGATGTCTATACTTATAAATTGAATTTAAACAACAGTGTAATAATTTCCAATATACACCATTTAATTATTCTATTGTTTCTTGCATTGTAAAACTGTATTTCTGGAAAAATCTTAGTATTTGGTGTCTTAACACTGGGCAAATGCTTATAAAATAAAAGTTGCATAGGGTAGAGAATTGCTGGAAATTTCCATTGTATGGACTGCCATTTAAGGTTAGGAGCTCACATCTGGATTTGAATATTAACGATATTTCTTTATAGCTGAATGTGTTTTCAAAATAATTACTGCTCAGCCTCTGCTACTAATTTTTCTCGAACAAAGTCTTCGTGTTTTTGAATTATCTTGTACAGCTGCTCTTTTAGTTGAGCCAAGTTATTCAAATCAAATTGGATAACTTCTCCACAGCTATCGCCAATATTTTGCCATTTTGCAACCCACCAGTCCTTATTCCGCATTTCATAAAGGAGCATTTTCTTTGTCAAACGAGCATCTGAATGTGAAGCAACTTTATAGATGTAGTCGGCCTGCATCTTAAGGGTGTTGGTAAACAGTTTTGCAACCATCGTTTCTAAATAAATTGCGTAGTTAGGTGTTCCATTTGGCAGATTAAAAAGTTTTTTTATGAAATTTCTTTGGAGCTTTTCTACTGCTTCAAATTCATCCGTTCCCCAAACTTGTGCCGCGTAACAAAGAGATGTTTTGACAACACATTCAAATATTTTGTATTTAGCTGACAGCAATACATTTTGGTTTGAGAAAATATTCCTCCATGTCACATTCAGCAAGCTTTGCGAAGACTTCGCCTTCTCAATTAGATGATTTTTGAAATCCATCGTTTTGTTCAACTTCACGCCCAAATAATTGTAATCTTTAGTGATTTCAAGACGATGGCCATTGAAGAACCAACCTTCTCTAACCAAACTGTGAGAAGATCTTGTGAATACCATGATTTTGGATTTTTCAATATTTATTGTAAGTCCCCATGTGTTGCAGTATGTTGACAACCGATTTATCATAAGCTGCAAATTTTCTGGTGACTCTGAAAGGATCACTAGATCATCTGCATAGAGTAGAACATTGATTGTAGTGCAAGCTATCCGAACAGGAAGATATTTGCCAATATCGTTAATGAACAACGCAAACAGCAAAGCACTCAAAGGGCATCCTTGTTTAACACCAGCGTTAGTATCAAACCATTGTGAGAACGTAGATCCCTCCCAAACCGCTGCTTCTGTATACATATTCCTTAATACATTTAAAAGTTTTGAGGAGATTCCGAGTTGAGAGAGTTTAAAAAAAGTGCATTTCTGTTCACAAGGTCGAAAGCTGCCTTAAAATCAACAAAAAAAGCGTAAATCTTCTTATTTATGGATTGGAATGCTTTGACAATTGACGTTAAAAAAAATATCTGATCCACAGTACAATAGTTTTTCCTTGAACCCGCTTGAAAGTCAGTTAAAATGCTGTTATTATCAACCCACTTTTCTATTCTGTTCACTAAAACACCGCAAAATATTTTAGCCATATCATTCATAAATGATATTCCCCTATAATTTTCGACGTTGTTTGGATCACCTTTCTTATGAATAGGGAAAATAACATATTTTTTGAACGAAGAGGGAAAGAATGTTTTTGAAAAGCTGCTTTAGCTTATCAATGAAAGCTGGTGTTGCATTTTTGAAGTATTTATATGGAATTCCGTCTTCGCCTGGTGCTTTTCCATCTTTTGCTCTTTGAAGTACGATTTTTATTTCATTTACGTCTATTTCACAGTCCAAAGCTTCCTCAATAACCAGTGGTTCTGCATAAGCAAAGGACAAATCAGATTGATTTGAGAGCAGGTTTTTGAAGTGGTATGAAAGATGATCTGCAGACATATTTGTACCAATTACAAAGTTGGATCCATTTATTTCTGTGGCTAAATTCCAAAAATCTTTCGAATATTACTGGCCAGACTTAAAGATTTTGTTTGAACATTTTCAAATTCAGCTTTTTTTGTGCGGCATAATTGCTTGTAATTGGGTGTTTGATTCAACGTACCATTTTCTCAGTTCCTCGGTATAACAGTTTCGTAGTGCTTGTAAAAGGGTAAATGATTTTTTTCGGGCTTTCATACATTCTTTATCAAACCACTTTTTTTTGAATTTTGTAATACAAGCAGAAGATTGAGCTGGTGAAGAATTTCTTATACACGATATAATTTCCTTTGAAAACAACTCGATAGATCCATTAACTGAAGAAGTCTCTGAAATATGCACATCTAGATTACTTTGGTAGGTATTCAAGCTTTCATTCTTCCATTTAAGTCTTGGTAGTAACTTTAGATTTTGTTGTTTAAATGTATTTCCATTGTTCTAATACAAGAGGCATATGATCAGAATATGTTTTATACTCAACTACAAATTTTGAAACCAAGTTAATCCAATCATTATTCACTGTGCAAAAGTCGATAACAGATTTCCCTTGTCCTCCAAGAAAAGTGTAGTGGCCCTCCGTATCACCATAAGTGCAACCATTTGAAACGATACATTCGTACATTTGCAGCATTTCTAAAAGATCTAGACCATTTTGATTGCAGATATCATCTTTCGACAGTCGGTTGATTGTTGAGATAAGAGTATTGCCATTGAATAATTACAAATAGAAGTGGACACCGAACATTGCTCAAACGACCATGCGACTTATGAGCATCCAGTGAGTACTATTAGTAGCTTGAATATCATTTTCATGATATTGGTTTTTGTATATGCTAATTTATATGCTCAAAAGGGATGAAAAAAGTCCTTTTGGGATCTTTTTTGAAAGCGAACTATATGAATATTTATAGATGAAGACAATAATATGCACGCGTTAAATGGGATAATGTGTTTGTGTCGCCACAAAAAAAGGAATAGGTATACGTACATCTGAGTATGTTAAGTAGGTATTTAAAAAGATACTATTCATTATTCGTGTGTAAAAAATTGCCATTTTCTTACTATTTTTATTTTGTTTTGGAGATTTGGTTAAATTGATTTACCAAATCGTTTACTTGGAGGTTTGTTGTTCCAAATAAAAAAAATTGCAATTATATTTTCATGAATTTTTGTATCGGTACTGGCAGATATACCATTTTACGAATACCTACATAGTTTTGTGAATGTTAGTACGATATGGCCAAGTGCATGCTGCATGATAACTCAAAAAATAAATTTCTTCAGTAAAGGCATTTGATGGTTTTTAAACGTTTTAGGTAAATAAACTGAAACAAAAATGGAATACATATATGTAATTTATTTAATATATTAGGTACTTATATATGCACATAAATAATGCATTACTATTTCTTGAAACATTTTTTACAATTTGCAATGTCTAACTTAAATCAAATAAATTATTTTGTCTTAATTTTGTTAAGGAAACGTTGAAAATAATTGGAATGAAATAAATGAAAATGACGATGAAATGTACTTAACATATGTACATATGTATGTAGGTATTTTGTAGGATATATGTATGTATTGCAAAATCTGTGCTAAAGAAAAATTTCTGATTTATGCAAATTGTTTATGGACAAAAGCAAATGTCAAAACAAAGACACTTCATATATAGAGTGTCCGTGTGTCAAAATAACTATGAAACAAGGGAACATTTAATAAAATTTCGTCAATTCGAAAATAAGATTAATGGAGGCTTGTCAATTCCTACAAGGGAATTCGTAAGTTATGTTAAAACTACTGTGCAATGTTTTGTAGAAGAGTGCTTCAAAACACAACAGCACTTAATTATGAAACTTATGTTAAAACCAAATGATGAACAACAAAAATCTTATATCAATCAAAATTCGCTAGCAGCAGTTTTTCATTACGTAACTTGGTCTTGATCATTTAGTTTCAATCTTAGTTTCATACTAAATTTAACTCGATCGAGTTTAAATTTTAAAGGAAGTGTTTTTTTTCATTGTAATGTACATACGAGTATGCACCAGTATAACTATCTGATCTTATTAATAATATATTCTTGTACATTATCTTTTTTATGCTGTTTTTATTTTATTTAAGAGTTTTGGTAAAGTGTTGCAACTTTAATTTGATGTGGTTTGTTCAATTTACAGTTTTTTTTCAAAGCAAAACAAAAATTACTTAAAATCGTCTGCTTTGCGTACAAAGTATTTGAAGTTAATCAAAACATTGATAAACAACATAAATCGGCGAAGGTTCAACAAGATACCTTAGGTATGTGTTTGTACCTTACTTACTGAACTCAAGAAATAACTCAAAACTGTATGTACCTATCATGCCTAATTTATTAACTAGGACCTAGATATAAATTATGTATGTATGTACATACATAGGTAGGTAAATACTATTTTTGAGTTTCAAAGACCAAACCAAATTTTCCACTTGTCAAATTGAAATCCAATGAACCTACTTACCTTACCTACTGATAACCTTCATATATTCAACTGGTATTTAAAGTAGACATATTGTGATATGAATCTACAAAGAAGGTATACCTCCCTCAATATTTGTGTTCAAAATGTTTTCAAAGGTAGATGTACCTAGGTAAGGTACAAATACAATTATACTCAGGTTCAGGTACTGCCTTGAAAATTAGGTAGGTAAATATTTTTCCGAAGGTAGGTTAACTTTCATAGATACCTTTGTAAATTTCATTTAATTAAAACAAATAAATATAATTATGTTTTGTTCAAGTTTGGCGCAACAATTTATTATAAAAAGAGGCTACGATGCGACCCACACTGATAACTTCCCATCCCGTCTGCCGATTTGTCTTGATAAAAATGTTTGTAGGTTTCCGTGTTTTGGTAAAAAAGTTGTCAGTTGAATTATTTCTAAAAATTTAAAACAATATTTTGCATATAATGAAAAAGTTTGATTTCAAAGTCGAAAATCAATTTTGCTGAACATTTAATAATTTTTTTAGTCAAAAACGTTATTCTTCGTTGCAAAAAATTATTTTGGAGATAAAATCATTTTTTGTTCGTTAAATATTCGAGGAGACAAATATTTTTTTTTCAGTTTTTTTGATTTATAAAAAAACCCTTAACTGGATTTTTTTTTTTAAATATATTTGTTTGGTATCACGTTACAATATAAAATTCATTTAAAGTATCTAGCGTTATTGGTTCGTGAGATATTTTGGGTAAACCAACATTTTCATCTTTTTTTTAAATTGCTTAAATTGGTAAAAAAAACCACCCACACAATTTTTTTGAGAGTCCTTCTGCATCATTCTGCATTTTTGTCTGTATAACAAAATTTATTTGAAGTCGAAATCTCTACTGGTTCTTGAGGTATGGACGACGAAACTTCGTGAACGTACGGACGTCCGAACGTACGTACATACAAACGCACGCACAGACATCTCTCTAAAAATCTTTTATTTCGACTCTAGGGACCTTGAAACGTCGAGAAATGTCAACATTTTTAATTCGACAAATCGGACAATAACTTCCTATGGAAAGTTAAAAATAAAGCGAAAAAAGGGATGTACTAGGTATAAAAGGAAGAAAATTTCTTTACCACTGATATGCGACTACAAAAACTGCAAAAAGTGAAAACTACTTCCATGCAACCGGCAACCTAAAGCAAAACAATATCTCAAAAAATACGTAAAAGCAAAAACAAAGTATAAAAATAATTCTTAAAGCCATATACTACCTACCTACTACAAAATGTATACCTATACAAAAATTCAACAATGCGAGAAAAAATTGTATGTTATTTGTGTACGCACAGTGCACTGGTGAATGTTAACATGATCCAAAAAGGCTAAGAATCCTTTTTTACTCCACTTTGATTAGGTATATCTTTTTTTCTTCACTCGACAGTATTTTTTAAAGAAAAGAAATCTGCCTAAAATACCTACTACTAAAATAATTGAAAAATGTAATAGATACACCCCAACTTATGTTATACATATACCTATGTATTATGTATGTACATATATATACATATGTACCTCCATACATATGTTCCTACTAACCTCCATTTGTGCATATGAATACCTACCTTACCTACATAGGTATATGTAATTACTAATTACCTACGTACCTAACATTAGCCTAAACAATATACCTACCTATGCATATGTATGTACATTTGCAATGTATACTTTGTAGTAAAGTATGATTCGTCCACTATCCCTATTTTCAGAAAAAAAAAAAAGAAATTTAAAAATAAACCTATCCCATCCCAACCCATATCAAACTAATAACGAAATTGAAGAAAAATTCACCTAAAGTCACAAATCATCATCATGTCGAATGCACCGAAAAGCACCAAAATCATTTTCGTTTTATGAATGAGAACGAAATTTAAAAAAAGAAAAACAAACCTTCAAAATACATTTTCTGCAGCGAACGTGATTTGGCCTTGAATGCAACTTTTTAACAGACATATGTACCTACACAGTTGTTATTGTTGTTTTTTATTCTAAATAACAATATTCCGTTATCTTTCTCGACCATAAATTGTGATTAAATTTCCCATAAGGACCAAATCTGTAAAATTGGGTGTTGTATTTAATAGACAGATACAATAACTTGCCGTGCGATACTAGCGACTTATGAGCATTTGAAAAATAAGTGTCGCCATCTAGATCAGGATTTGCCCGGTGTCCCTTCTATCGGGTGATTTTTTTTAAGGTTAGGATTTTCATGCATTAGTATTTGACAGATCACGCGGGATTTCAGACATGGTGTCAAAGAGAAAGATGCTCAGTATGCTTTGACATTTCATCATGAATAGACTTACTAACGAGCAACGCTTGCAAATCATTGAATTTTATTACCAAAGTCAGTGTTCGGTTCGAAATGTGTTTCGCGCTTTACAAACAACAAATTTTGTTCAGCGATGAGGCTCATTTCTGGTTGAATGGCTACGTAAATAAGCAAAATTGCCGCATTTGGAGTGAAGAGCAACCAGAAGCCGTTCAAGAACTGCCCATGCATCCCGAAAAATGCACTGTTTGGTGTGGTTTGTACGCTGGTGGAATCATTGGACCGTATTTTTTCAAAGATGCTGTTGGACGCAACGTTACGGTGAATGGCGATCGCTATCGTTCAATGCTAACAAACTTTTTGTTGCCAAAAATGGAAGAACTGAACTTGGTTGACATGTGGTTTTAACAAGATGGCGCTACATGCCACACAGCTCGCGATTCTATGGCCATTTTGAGGGAAAACTTCGGAGAACAATTCATCTCAAGGAATGGACCGGTAAGTTGGCCACCAAGATCATGCGATTTGACGCCTTTAGACTATTTTTTGTGGGGCTACGTCAAGTCTAAAGTCTACACAGGTTAGGTTAAGTTAAAGTGGCTGTTGGTTTGGGACGTCCAACACACTTAGACCAAAGTATGGTCCGTTGTGATACCACATGGATCAGTTAATCAGCTTAACTCGTTGAACCAATTGGAGCTTCGAATGAAGCGTAGGAGACAAGTAATGTCTGAATTTTTTAGATCACTGGTATCGTTAAAGTAGTAGTCTCCAAGATGGATTCTACGTCTTTGTGATAAGGCAGGGCATGTGCACAGAAGATGAGAGATTGTCTCCTCTTCTTCTTCGTCCATGCAACTCCTACAAAAATCATTTGCAGGGGCTCCAAGTCGAATAGCATGTCTTCCTATTAAGCAGTGCCCAGTCAGGACACCTATAACGTAGCTAATGTGCAATCTACTCAGAGAGATTAATTGTTTTGAGCGCTTGGCGCTAAGATTAGGCCAAATTCGTTTAGTCGCTACACAGGTGGTGGTGTTATTCCACCTGAAGTTTGTTTTCTCTATGGTATCTTGCTTTAGCATGAGTTTACATGTAGCTAAGGGGATACCTATGCTAGCATTGTGAGCCAGCAGAGGTAAAGTTGTTCCGCTTTTTGCAAGTTCGTCAGCTTTGCAATTTCCTGGAATGTCTCTATGGCCCGGCACCCAGAAAAGGTGAATGTTGAACTGTGTAGCCATCTCCGTAAGAGATGATCGACAATTAAGGGCTGTTAGTGAATTTGTAGAGACAGAGTCTAAGGATTTTAACGCAGCTTGGCTATCCGAGAAGATGCGTATATCATTTGTTGATATTACGTTTTCTCTAAGCCAGGATAGGACTTCTTTTATAGCCAGGATTTCAGCTTGGAACACGCTACAATGATCGGGTAGACGAAAGGAGAGACTTAAGTTAAGTCTATCTGAGTATACGCCACCACCAACCCCATCCTCCGTTTTTGATCCGTCTGTGTAAAAGTTTATAGGACCATCGTCCAAAAATGATGTATTCTCCCAAGAAGACCTGGGAGGTATAGTCACTTTGAAGCTATAGTTGTTGAACTGAGGATGGGGTATGGTGTAGTCAATATTACTATTTATAGTTCTGAACGAGTTCAAAATAGTGGTGTGGCCAATTCCATTATTGATCCACAGAGAGGAGGCCTGAAGCCGTATGGCAGTATTAGCGGCCGTTTGCTTGCTGAAAAAGTCCAGCGGTATTAGATGGAACAGAACATCTAGTGAAGCGGAGGGGGTGGAGCGAAGTGCTCCTCCCATACACAGGCAGGCTGTTCGTTGGACTTTGCTGAGTTTATCGCGATTTGTCGCTGTATCTAGCGCCGTCCACCATACCACTATTCCATGAGTAAGGATCGGTCTTATGACCGAGATGTATAGCCAGTGCGTAATTCGGGGCTGTAGGCCCCATTTATTACCAATGGCCTTTTTACAGGAGAACAGGGCTACTGTGGCTTTGTTTATTCTCTCTTGAATATTAGGTTTCCAACTTAATTTCTTATCTAAAATGAGACCCAAGTATTTTGCTTGATCAGAGAATTTAAGTGGTACACCGTTTATGAGGGGAGGGTCAATGTGTGGGACTTTGTATTTCCTTGTGAAGAGGACAAGGTCGGTTTTTTGAGGGTTAACACCTAGTCCACACCGATTAGTCCATCTGGTGAGCTTATTTAAAGCGTTTTGTAAGAGTTCTTTTAGTATATTGGGATGTTTACCCGTTATTGCAATAGCAACATCGTCCGCATAGGCAAACACTCTGTATCCCTCTCTTTCTAGAGTAGTTAGTAATTCATTTATTACTAAATTCCAGAGGAGAGGGGATAGGACACCACCTTGTGGCGTACCTCTGCTGACACCCCTTTGTGTAGTAAAATCGCCCATTTTTGAATTGATAATCCTGCTTATCAGCATCTGATTGATCAATTCGCTGATCGACTTATCTACCTTCAGAGATGTCAATACACGTGCAATTGCAGATGTGTCGACATTGTTAAATGCACCTTCTATGTCTAAGAAGGCAACTAAGGTGTACTCTTTATGATGGAGGGAATATTCGATTGTACGTACTATACTGTGTAGAGCCGTTTCAACTGATTTCCCTTTGTTGTAGGCATGTTGAGCCTTTGAAAGGAGGGACTTATCAATACTTTCCCTTAAGTAAATATCGATCAAACGCTCAAAAGTTTTGAGAAGGAATGATGATAAGCTGATGGGTCTTAAGTCTTTAGGGTTAACGTGACTGGATTTTCCAGCTTTTGGAATAAAGACAACTTTAACTTGTCTCCAAGACATCGGGATGTATGCCAAATTAAGGCAACCCTTGAAGATGTTTTCTAGGATGGGTATTAGAAAACTTGCATTTTCTTGCAGTTCGGCTGGAATTACACCATCCGGACCAGCAGATTTGTATGGTTTAAAGCTGTTAATAGCCCATTTGAGTTTTTCCCTAGTGACTAGACCTTGTGGGGGTTGTAGAGTATTGTCACCATTGTTAAATGCAATATTATTAATAATATTAGAGCTACCAGGAAAGTGGACGTCTAGTAGCAAGTTGAGCGATTCTTCGCTTGAATTGGTCCAGAGGCCAGAGGCGTTTTTCAAGCAGCTTGGCATGATTGGATTTTTGGAGAGGATTTTGCGCAGCCTGGATGCTTCGGAGCAATCTTCCACGTTGTTACAGAAGTTTCTCCAAGACGATCGTTTGGTTTTCCTCAGTTCTTTTTTATAAATCTTCAGTGATTCTTTATATGAGTCCCAGTCAGACATGTCTCTAGAAGCTTTGGCTCTGTTAAAGAGTTTTCTGCATTCTTTTCGAAGTGGATCCAGCCCTGAGTTCCACCAGTGTGGCTTCTTTTTACCTCTTACTTGTATAAGAGGGCATGCAGTATCTAGAGCTTTGTTTAGGGCTAATGTTAGATTATTGACTTTGTCGTCAAGATCTTCGATGTTGGAGGGAGTATTAAAAAGTTCAGGTTTTATTAAACTATTTAACGTTCTCTTATATTTTGGCCAATTTGTTCTTTTCAGATTTCGAAAGATCGGTTGGCAAGGTGGTTCATTTATAAAGTCAAACTGGATGTATCTATGATCAGAAAAGGAATGATCTTTAGATACCTTCCAGTTTAAAATATTATTATTAATGAATTCGGAGACAAGAGTTATATCTAAAACTTCTTGTCGATTTTTAGTAATAAAGGTTGGCTCATTACCAACGTTACTTACGAGTAGGTTAGTGTTAAGAATATAGTCGAAAAGAGACTCACCTCTGTCGTTTATATCCGTGCTACCCCATACTGTATGGTGGGCGTTAGCGTCACTACCGATGATGAGGCCGATGTTGAGCCTTTGTGATTCAGCTATCAGTCTCTCCAGAGTATCTCCCGGGAGAGGGCCAAGATGGTCGTGGCCAAGATACGCCGACGCCAGCCAGAATGTTCCTCTGGCTGTTTCCAGACTTGCGGCGGTGGTATCTCGATCGCTGAAATTAGGGAGTAAATATACATTTAGGCTGCGTTTTACTAATATGCAAGATCTGGGTTCATCCTCACCTGATGCATACAGCACGCAGTATTTGGGAGTCCTGATTCCTCGAACAATGGATTTAACAATCCAGGGTTCTTGAATCAGGACGATATCTTCATCGCTGCTGGATAAGCGAAGAAGAAGGGAGGCCGAAGCCTTTATGGAGTGTTGGAGGTTAATCTGGAGTAACCGCAGCATTTTCGCTACTGTTCTCCCGATCAGCCTCCAACACAGTTATGTCGGAGTCATCCATATCAGAGGACGATTCTAACAGAATGTCCTCATCTCCGCTTTCGTAGACCTCGGCCTCCATTGCGGAAAAACCTTGGTCGGTGTTTGGTGCTTCCACTGCTACTGGGGGTACCTGAGATGCATCGTCTTCCAATGAAGGAAGTGTGACCGATGCGCCAGGCACCTCAGTAACCGTTTCCGCTTGTGTGGGTGGGGGAGGGGGAAGGGTTTGTGCCTCGGCCCCATCTTTTTTGTAGACCCTTAGCGTAATTTCATCAAACCCAAACCTAATCACACCTTTTGATTGCGCCAGAGGAGAAAGGGACTCTGCATTGATGATCACAATTGCACCTTTATAGGGTCCCTTTGCGTCCTCTAGTTTCGCAACCTTCCAGTTGTGAGTAGGAAGGGTTGGATTGGAGAGCCGGATTACCTTGAGAACGTGGTCAGCTTCCTTGAATATGGCCGGAACCGTGATGCGAGCTCTTGGTCTGCAAGGAATGTCTTCCTTTGCTACAACCTCGAGCTTAGCACCAGGCCAGACCTCTCCAAGTCGGCTGACCGCCAGCGTCAGTAGGTCGCACGACCTCTGATCATCACAGACCATCAACTTGATGTGTCCCTGATGCCAGCCGCCATCTTTTGTGATGGGCGGTGGTCCCGGATTGTCAGACATAATGTCTATAAAACTGAAGGCCAGCTGACCTTTGGCCAATGTCCAGTTTTCGGCAGAGATCGTGCCATCTACATCATTTCTGTCGATGATCGCGACTACCATTTTATCCTTCAGAACGTCACTGAAGGACATTTTTGCCTTGCGAGGGTCGATTGAAGTGCTGATGTTTAGCACCTTGGGGCGTTTGGGTAGTGGAACACTACCTTCCATGGACCTTTGTCGCTTCGACGTTGAGTCTTGGCTGGTCTTTATATTATTTTTGGCCAGGAAATTCTGGGCCCAAGCTATCTTAGCGTCATGCTGAGAGTTTCCTCCAGCGCCTAGTTTTTCACCAAACGTCTGGAGAATCCTCTTAGCATTACGCAAGTCCCTGTAGTAGGCCTTGGAGGGTCTAAGCTTACGCCCATCTCCCCCAGGACCTTCTTTAGGAGCCTTTGCTTTGGAGGTAGAAGGACCTGGCATCACAGCCCTGCTACCTCCGACTCGAGGTGTTGACGATTTGAGAGGTTTACTCTCAGTGGTAGTAGAGGAGCCGTTCTTCACAACTGCCTCACTACAGGAAGAAGGTAATTTTACCGGATTATCCGATGTTCCACTGGCGACAACAGGGCTATGAGTGTCCACAGCCATGTCAGCACCAGTGGAAGAGGGATGAACAGCAGACAACTTTGCCGTCGTACTGCTGGCCGGTACAGCAGACAACTTTGCCGTCGTACTGCTGGCCGATATTGTTTTTTGGTTTTGTTTTGTTTGTTTTGTTTGTTTTGTTTTATTCATTTGAAATCCCACGAGTAGCGGATAAGGGGTGGTCCATCTGTACAGAGATCCGTGTATACAGATAAGGCTGGTTAATCCGGAGGTCGCCAGGTATCCGGATACTCCGTTCACGACTGAGCTAGTTTTTTAATTGGGCCCTCAGCCTGGCTGATCATCGGCACGGGTCGTATAACACCTTAGATCCAGCCCAATTGGGAAGTTTAAGGGAAGGATATGTTTTGAGAAAGGAGAGACGAACAGCAATTAAGCCATAAGCGTCCCAGGAAGGAAACTAGGCATGACAGACAGTTATACACCATACAGTCAGGGGGTGAGGAGACATCAGCCAGCATAATAGCACAGATCTGACGGAGGAGGGGGTAAAGGATTGGGAAGGGGAGGGGCGAGCGACCTTTGGTTTCAGGACTCTTCTGGAGAAATAATTCCCGAGAATCATTGACCTTACTCAGCTTCTACAACTCGACAAGTTCGACGCTCAGGTAGAAGAAAAAAAAAAGTCTACACAAATAAGCCAGCAACTATTCCAGGTTTGGAAGACAACATTTCCGAAGAAATTCGGGCTATTCCGGCCGAAATGCTCGAAAAAGTTACCCAAAATTGGACTTTCCGAATGGACCACCTAAGACGCAGCCGCAGTCAACATTTAAATGAAATTATCTTCAAAAAGTAAATGTCATGGACCAATCTAACGTTTCAAATAAAGAATCGATGAGATTTTGCAAATTGTATGCGTTTTTTTTTTTTAAAGTTCTCAAGCTCTTAAAAAATCACCCGTTATTTGTAATTATTCAATGGTATTGCCATAGAGGAAATATATTATCTAGAGTCCCGACTTAATGGGTTTGCTCTCTCTCTCTCTTTGCCTACAAGCTAAATTGAGAGGATTTTGTCCATAAGGATAAGAATGTGTTAGTTGTCCCGTGCATTTCTTATGGGAAAAAGCCATTATGAATGTAGTTGTTATGGAATTTTGTGCCCATATTGCTCAACCGCGGGGGAAAAACTATGAGGTGAACTGAGCCGTTGAAAAAAGAGATCCGTTGAATTCAAAAATTGAAAAATTAATGCAATATTTAAAGAAAAATTAATTTTGCAACTTCCTTTCAGTGAAAACTGTACTAAAAATAATATTTGACTGCTTTTGGCAAACAAATTCTATGATTTTTATGAAAATTTTTGATAAAAACAGAAAAAATCATGCAGAAAGTATAGGCGCACCATAGAACTACAATGCGAACGTGGCCTAATTTGAGTTTAACCCAGTTTTGACAGATTAACAGCAAGGTGAGTATTTTGACAGTTCTACGAAAATGTAAACAAAACAAAATTAATTCCCAGCAATGCAAATGAAGGTAAAACAATTTAAATACAAAATATTAATTTATTGAAATAAAAATATATAATGAATTTGCACCTAATTTAATCCTCAGATAAAGAAGAAACCAAGGAGAATGTTGCAACAGGAAAAGTGGAATCTCCCGAGAAGGAAGCCAGCAACGCCGACCTATTTATTCTGGAGCGAAGAGGTACAAATTCAAGGTGTGTTCATTACGTTAATTTTAAACTCAAATTATATGAATATTATTTTGTTTTTTTTAGTTAAAATTACATCGCTCTAATCCGATGGATTCTTATGTCCTCATTTTTAATCAAATATCGTCTGGCTATCTGCTATCGTGAGCTGAATGACTCCAATTTGGCTATTTCGACATTGCAATCGATTCCGAGTAAGTCTAGACTTCCAAAGATAAACATGCTTCTAGCAAAGATACAACATCGATAATCAAGAAATCCATTGGAGGCTATTGCCTCTTACAAAGATGTACTGCGTGCCAATGGCCATGTAAGCTATAATTTCACTCTTGGAAGTCGGCGTCGATGGAATTGAAGTCAATTCGTTGGTAGTGAAGGGGAAGCAAGCAAGTTGAATCAATTGCAGCGTTTGATAGCAGTAGCACATTCATGTCATGTGTCACCATCTGTGCAATGCAAAGCACTTCTTTCAGCCACCTACCGATAGGCGAAAGATTGCAGTGTATGCAAGCCCTTCCTCATGATGTGAACAATCGTTGATTTAATCTACAGTCAGTTTTTCAAGACAGTACCTACCGCCGAGGATTGGCCAATTGATGTGTTTCACTATGTTCTCAAGTATGATGAGGTAATGCTTGTGGCTACCGATACAATTTTGCAGAAATTCACAGTTGAATATCTGCCTTGTACATGTTTTGGCGAACTCTGTGATGTAGGTGGTGAAGATATTTTTATAAATAATAAAATAAGAACTATCTTAACTTTTTCTCTTTCTAATTTAAATTGTAGGTCTCTGGAATTCAATTGAAATACCTTCCTTCATTCATGATAAATATATTGCTTTCGATGCCGTCAACAACAATACAAACCGACTCCAGAATTACTCTATCAATTAAGGTTTTTGAGATTTTATTTTTGTAATTCAAAATCACCATCACACATTTTTTTGAAAAAAAAAACTATTTCATGAAATTGATAGCTTCAAAAAGATTTATATGTATGTATGTATGTAGATAACATACATACATATAAATCTTTTTGAAGCTATCAATTTCATGAAATAGTTTTTTTTTTTCAAAAAAATGTGTGATGGTTATTCAAACCCACAATATCTTCCTTCAATGTTTTCAATTTTTTACTATTTCCTATAACGAATTTGTAGTCTTAAGATTATAACATCAAGTTCTTGTAATATATTGAAAAAAATACAAAAATAATGTTCAAAAATTAAACTAACTATTTAAAACCAAAAAAGAATTACATTCTAGTTTTTTGTTCAAAACTTCAGGTAAAGTCAAATGGAGCAAAATGATTTAAACTGTAGGTAAAAGCAAAGACATGTATGTATCTTGCAATTTAAAGTTAAGTTAAGTTAAGTTAATTTTCAAAGAGGTATTTTAAAAACCTGATGTAGTAGATAAATTTAAAGTTGAGATTCGAGGTCAGGATATCTTAATCCTCTCAAAAAGTATTTTTTGTTTGGGTGACAAAAAAAAAGTATAATTTTGTCGACCAGTGTTATCAGACTCAACGGAATTTAAACTTCGCACTCTGAGGCAAAATTGAAAGAAAGAATTTCTGACCAATGCTGTTGACCACATGAAATCACAAGGGAATACGTACGAACGTGATGAACCAAAACATAAGAATAGGATTAAAAATACTAAGTTTTTAATTTTGTTAAATTGGACATGTGTCAATAAAAAAAATAAAACCTACCTAAAACAGTTTTTTTTTTTTATTATTATTTGCTAAAAACGAAATAAAAAATAAAAAAAAGGGATAATCCACTATAATAAATTGACCTGAGCAGATCAAATTTGGGAAAACCAAAAAGAAGTGTTTTTCTTGGAAAAAGTACATTTAATATTTTTTTATTTACTCAAAAACTAAGAAGTTGTATTTTAAATTCCAGTTTTTGTTTTTTAAATGAAAATACATTAATAGCTTTAAATCTAAAACAAAATTATACCAAATTACATACAATTTTGAAAAAAAAATACAACTTTATTTAAAAACTAGCTGCGCCACGAACTTTGACTATTAATGGATGAGATTTAAAGAGTCAAATCGGCTTCGAATCATCTTGCAGGATTTGTTGCAATACCGCTTGGTTTTGATTTGTTGCTGAAAAAAAAAAACAATTAGTGCTTTCAAAGTTTGTGGTTTATGTTACTTACTTTGAAGTGGTCTTGGCATTATGAGTTTTCTGGTCAATGAACGTGCAATGAAATTGTAGCAAATTGATTGGTTTTGAATTGTACCATTGCCGGAATAGTGCTCGTAAGTCGATCCTTTGATTAAAAATTTGTGGCAAGTCGTTTGTGACATTCTTATGCGAGGCAAATTCCAAAATCCTAATCGGACCATGTCACAAGTGCACAATTTCCGATTGTATTATTTTTGGACATCTTCGGCAGGTGAAGGTTGCGGGTTCCAAATTCTTGGAACATCATTTCATTAGAGTAGTTTGTAGGGGTATTCCTATGTCGACGGTCTAATATGTGAGTCCAGTTAGTTGTGTTCAGAATGCACTTAGTTTTGGTGATTCAATAGGCATTATGTATTCATGGAATTCAGATTTTATTTTTCCAGTCTATAAGTTTACCAACATTTCTGGAAATTTTAAAATAGTACATACGAAAATGATGAGATTTTCAATATTCAGAAGACTTACTTCCGTCTTCCGATTCCCGTCATTTAGAAGGTGTTTTCACAGCAGGTTGCTTCGAAGTCGACTTTCAGTTCCTCATCTACTTGGTATGTGTCGGCGTAAGCGGCCGCAGTAGCCGCTGTCCCGGTCAGTTCAGCGTCCCCGCTATCATTTTATCAAATACTAAAGAACAATAGAATTTAAAACATCCATTAAATTACTCGTAAGTAAATGAATTAATTAACCTGATTTGCCTGCATAGGTACTCAGCCGTTGCTGATGCTGCTGTTTAGTCGTTCCAAAACTAGGCGGTCGACTATTAATGTCGAAGCTTTCACTTGTAAAATTGACTTGAATCTCACAAAGTAACACAAAGTCGATGGCATAGATGAGGATGTTCGCTATTTTGGAATTGAATTCGTAGCTTTGGTGGGGTTGTTGCTGCTGGTGTTGTTGCATTACAAGCATCTGACTATTTGCAGCGACGGTGACACCTCCGCCGTCAACACCTGCGGCAGCTATGGCCGTTGAGATGTACACACAAATACAATGGGCAGCGTCTATCGTTAAAAACATTGATATTATTTTGTTAAGAGAAATATAATATAAAAAACTTACCTGTAAATAAGTATACTTTGTCTTCCAGATTTCTTGATGGAAGTTGCTTTCTGCATTATGGTATGTAATGGGCAGCATCTAAAATGGAAACACAGAGTATAAAATAAATCGATTATTGTTGCACCTCCTTCGCTGCAATTTGACTTACTTTTTATTCAATGAAATGAACTTGTATATTATACTATTTTCATTATAAAGGTTTTTGGTCTGAAAAATATCAAATTATATTAAATATCAAAACAATTAACAAAAACTTACTCTTCAAATCCGAAATCCATTGTTTTGTTTTGCAAAATTGATTGTCATTTTTGACAGGTCACAAAAATTCCATAAGTTTCTATTTTAGCCCAAACCCCATTTTGTTTTTTATTTCCCCACTCACATGTATTCACCGATAGTGAATTTGAGAGAGTTCACCTCGAATTTGAGAGAGTTCACCTCGAATAAAATTTGAGGGTGTTTCAGGTAGGACGGGTACCGGTCGGGACTCTAGATAATATATTTCCTCTATGGGTATTGCTTAGAGGTTGCGTGAATTTGCATACTACTTATTCTAGCATTGAAATCCCCGATTAAAATAACACTTTTATTGGCCATTTGATTCATAATGTTGTTTAATTTTAATTTTAAAATCCTCTTTCCACTTGTTGCAATTAATATAAACCGGAAAAGTAAACATATTATTTCTCTGTAAGAGTTTTACTATAGTAGTGCCTTCTAGTTCTACAAAATCATAAATATTTACTGCTGGAACACAATGCAAAATCGGAGCCGAAGTCGTAACTGGAGTCGGAAAAGTTGTCGTACGTTTCACAAAAAGTACGCACACATGTGTCGTACGGCTTTTTGATGTTATTTGGTATATTTGCAGTTTACAACCACATCAAATTTCTCAGAAAATATTTTTTTGTTCACTTTTATTTCTTATTTAAATATTTTCCAGTTTTTTATTGAAAAACTATTAAAAAAAAATATAATCATCAAGTTATTCACTTCAAAAATGGAAACGTCACATGTGTCGTACGTCAAAGTTAAAAGTTGGTCAACTCTTCCGACTCCGGCTGCGGCTCCGATTCCAGTTGCGTCGCGTTGTGTTCGTACATTTGCATTTGCGTACATTGAATACTTTGACAGCTATTCCAGTTACGACTCCGACTCCGGCTCCGACACCATTGTGTTCCAGCAATTAGGAGTGTAGTTTTGATTCCATAGACGCTTCCTCCGATTGCACGCCCTCTAGTTGATGTTTAAGTTGCTGCGTTCCAGACAAGTTTGAATCCATTAAAAAGACTTTTAAATTTTAGAGAATTTTCGTTCATAGTATGTGTTTCGAATAGAAAAAATACATCAAATTATTTAATATAATTAAAGAAATCGGAAAAAAGAATTTTGTTATTGAGACCTGATATATTATACGATACAATTTTAGAACTAAAACTATTTGAGCTGACGGCTTCTAAATCTCAGTTTCGTACTAAAGTACTATAATTTGGTTTAGGTGACATCCCTGGTGGTGCAGAATTATTTAATCTAGTACGATCACTTTGACGTCCAGAAGAACTTGTTGACATAATCGTTTTTTTGACAGCTTCAAAGTTTATTTTACCAAACAACCGCTGTAGTTCTTCTTCTCCATCGTTTTGATTTATTTTAAGAATATTATCACAATTTAAATAAAATAATTTATTTCCTACCACAAGATTGTTGTTTTTTATTTGTACTTTTTCGTTTGGTTTATGTGATATGATTTCACGACGGTAACCTAGTAAGATTCGACGTTTTAATTGCATCTGTTTTGTCAGATCTCGTTGAACGTAAATACCTGAGCCTTTTAGTTTTGAGTAATTTGTTAACACTTTGCTTGCCATTGCATTTGAGCCGGTGTTAATTTTCAATTTAACAATATTGTTATATTTTAATTGCTTCCGTTATATCGTGTGTACCCAAACCGCCAAGAAGAAGTTGAGTTACACTACGTACTCTTTCCTGTAGATCAGTATCATTCTTTGGTATAGAGAATATATGATTTTTTCCTTTGAGTTCTCTACTCTGCGATTCAACTTCATCCTCTTAAACATTACAACGTTCTTCAAACCGTTGGACTTTTATTGAGAGTTCTTCGTTTTGTTTACGTAAAGAACTTATTTCGGCATTAAGCATATTGACGTCATCTTTTGTGGCTAACTTGGCGGTCACCTTCGCAAGCTCTGTGTAGATTGAGTCGTCAATAATTGCCTTAATTTTTTGAAAGTCGACCGCCGACAGTGACATGATTGAATGTGGCCTATAAATTTTGGTTGCTCTATCAGTATCAAGTTCTGAATCGGAAAGGTCCTCGGTGGAAATTTGGTGGTTCTTTCTTTTGTTTTCGGTCATGTGACTTGATGACATACGTTTTTTTTTCCTTTTTAAAGTTTATTTTAGTTGTGTTACCTGTTATATTTTAATTGTTTTTTTATTGATATAAACAATCTGTCAAGTAGAGATTATTTGTTTAAAGAAAAAAGTAAAAACTAGTGGGGTAAACTGATTTTATTTAAAAAAAAAATCAAGAGCACTTTAACAACACTTTTATTAAGTGTGTTCAGTGACGCTGTGCTGGACTGTTCTAGACAGAAAAGTACAGCTTTTTGCTGTTCATTGAGGTTTTTTCTGTGCTGAACTGTTCTACTTTCCTGTTCATTGACAAACCTAGAACAGTTTAGAACAGGATTTTCTGTTCTTGCTTTTCAGTCAGATCAGGTTAGAACAGACTCGTGAGAAATGTCAAAATCGAAGTTTTCATTTTTTTTGTTTACGTTTTGATTCGGCTGTGCTTTGTTTTTTTTTCTGGTGATTTAAAAAAATTAAAATAAAGTTATTTTGTCAATTTGTTTAATTTGTTTAATTAAATAATTATAAAATATAATATAATAACTTTCAATGCAATTTCTTTTACATTTCATCAAAGAAAAGGTAATAACATTCGTCACACTTTCATTCTAATCATCTGAAGAGGAATCCGACGAAAAATCACTATCGGTGTCTGAACCACTAACATTTTCATTTAGTATTATCTTAGCAATCACTTGATTTTCCATTTCAATAATTTTTAATAATATTTTTCACAGTAAAAATACAAAAAATGAAAAAAAAAAATAAGCGGTAAACGAAAAATTCACACAATTTGCAATTTGTTTTGTTTTTTTTTTTTACAACTGACGTTTAACTGCTGTTCTAACTTGATCTGACGTTTCTCACGAAACTGTGCTGTTCTGATCTAGACAAAACCTCAGTGAACAAACTTATTCACTAGCAAACCATGGTTTCCAACCATCATAATTGATATGCCACCGTTCAAGCCTACATCTATCTGACGTGCTAGGCGAAGATGATGGTGCAATTGATTCCCTTGACTCCAAGGTAAGAACTTTCGGCCCTCTATCAGCGTTATTCGAAAACGGATTAATATTCCTTGAATTATTTCTTTCCTGTTGATTGATACCAATCGACTCCAACTTTGCTATGACGTTATTCATAAAAATATTTAACGTCTGCATGAGCCTCACCTGATTACCAGTTATCGATGACTCTATGCGATCCAACAATTCGTTTGTTTCATCGACTCTAATTGCATTATGGTTAGTGCCACCGCTTTCAGGGGCTTCACATTCGGCTGTATTTTGTACCCACCGTTCATGTCAACATTTTCGTTTTCACTAGCCATGGTAGATGTTAAATCAAAAACAATTGAGTTAATATCTTCAGAAAAACTAAACGTATTATTCAGATCAAAACGATCGATCGTATTTCTAAATCTTTGATGGAACTCCTCAAATTTAGCTTCGGTATACAAACTGACTTCTTGTAGTTTCTCTTGGAACGACTTTCTTCTCTGCTTGCTCATACCACAACCAGAATCTACCGAGTATACCCCTTCACTACGAAAAAAAGACTTCCGCTACTGATTCTTGAATCCGAGAAAAAAAATCAAGATCAATGAATTGATCAGTTCGAAAACCCTCAACAGAACAGGACACTCGAACTCTATAGTATTATGGTCCTAATGCAGGTTGAACTAGGAAAACTCAAAAAATAAAAACTATCTATTTCAAAGTCTAAACCAAAGAAAATGCAAATTCACTATGTGTGCTCAAAAATGTAAATAAAAAAATGTACCTAATAGTAAAAGTATTAAACTGAAAAAAAAAAATAATTCGAAAACTTGATTATCAGAAAACGTTCAAAATTCAAAATTATTTTCAAAGATAAAAAAAATGTATGTAGTATGTACATCTGTAATTCAATTCAAAGTAATTGTAACTCTACACTCTGTTTATATTTTTGATTTAGTTCACGAAATCAACCCTTTTTCCAACAGGATGTTAAATATGAAACTAATTTTAAGACTTTAATTTTAAAAATGATATCTCAACAAAAAAATCAAATTAAAAATCAACTATAAGTTTTTGAGACGATAAGGAAAATTTCATCAGGATACGTAACCAAATTCAACACGAACATCCAGCTCCAAACCTGAAATTCTTGTTCGAACTTACCGTCAAATATAATATTTTAAAGAAAAATAATTCAAAATATTTTTAAAATATATGTGATAAAAAACTTTATTAAGTTATTATATTAAAAAAAATTTAAAATTTCAAAATGATGCTTTAAAAATTGTATATATTTTCAAAACTTATCTTCATAAAAAAAATAAAGGGATGAGAATCTGAGAAGAGAAATGAACATGAAAAGAAATGATAAAAACAGAGAAGAAGCCATGTTCTGCGAGCCAGATATACATAATGAACCAAATTAAAATAAACTACTTTAACTATTGTTAAAAAAGGACTTGAGAAAAAATGTATCTTTGAGTTTCAGAACTCCAAGGACGAATTACTAACTTCATCCTTGAAGGACTCTGAAACTCTCCGAAAATAAATGAATTGCTGAAAGGACCTCCGAGTACGCCTTTTCATAAACGGATCTCTTCCGAGCATTAGGATTTGTTTAAAGTGTGTGCCACTTGTCTTGCTGTTTGAGTTCCTTATCAAGAATGCTCAAAGACTTAAACATTTGAATCACATCACTTGTTAATAAAAAGAAAATTTTGATTATGCCTCCTTTGTAGCAACGCGGTACCAAATACCTAATATCCAGTAACCGGGACTCACAAAATCACATAATCAAATTCAAATTTAAACGGAAAAAAAATAAAAGGAATGTTAATTAAATAAATTTAAAGTTATAAAAAAACTAAATGAATTGGTTTAATTAAAATCTGTAGCCTCACCATCTTGCGATAACAAATACCATTCTGTTTTTTTAATGACTAACAAAATGTTTTATTAATGTATTTAAATTTTACTTTATAATATGCATATAAATATGTATTGAAAATTCAATTTAAAATTAACAAACATTTAATTCAAATGTAACACGAATTTAAATGAATTCAACAAAAATATTAATTACTTTTAAGGAACGAAATTTATCGTAAGTGGCAATCACGTCAAACAAGTCAAAATCATTTGATTTGATATGAATCGTCTTCGATTTATTACAAAAAAAATTGGATCTTCAAGATCTCTTTTACTTTCTTAAACTCTTTAAATCTCAACTCCCCTTTTTGCAAAACTCCCCTTTTTATTCGAAGCTATGTATGTATGTACATATACATTAGGGTGTCCCTTATTTTCCAACAATTTTTTTTTCTTACGCACACGGCATAATTTTGTTCGTTAGAGCTTAAAACCGTTGCAAAAAAATATTTGCATCATCTGAAATTCATTTACTATACCCGACTTTCAATCAAAGTATGCCATGCAGTTTATGTAGGGAAATAGCGTATGTCCCAAAATATTTGTTAGTATATCGTCATTTTTATATTCGATAACAAGTACAATTAAATTTTTAGAAGATGGCAATGCAAGTGAGAAGTTCTAAATTTATTTTTTTAGTGGGAAATATAAACCACCAAATAACAGGTGCTAAACTTCCATCAAAACGGCAAGTTTTAGAAGTTTTATTTTATAATATTCGGGAAGTTAAGCTAACTGTGAGTGAAAGTTCAAACCTCGTTATTCGTGAGTGCTTAATTTTTTGGGAAAAGGCAAGAATACCCACAAAGGCACTTCCTCATTGTGTAAAAAAACTTGTGAAACTGTATGAGGTGTGGAAAGACCTGCAAAAAAATTCAAAGAAAACTCAGGATATATTCAAACGAAGGGAAGAGGACTTTCAAAGTGATCTGGATAATCTGTTTGATTTAGCACATGCCGATGCATTGGTGAAAATCAAAATAGAAGAAGATAAAATGTTTTTACTGCGTCAGAGGGAACCAGGAAGACCAGGTTGCCTAATTGGCGTCGACAAAAAAATGATGGAAAAGGAAGAAAGGGCTAAACAAAGAATATTACAAGAGGAAAACAGACTACGAAAGTCGACAATACCATCTAGCTCTACGGCTTCAACAGGGTGTTTACTGTACCAACAACTTGACGATGATACCGATACGACGTCCATTAGTGCTGAAAGCGATATAGAACATCCGCCAACAACAATGGAAACAGAAACAGTACAATCTGAAATTTTGAAAAAAAGAGGAAGAAAAGAATTTCTCAGTGCTAAGCTAGTATCAGTCCTAGACAGATGCCAATTAAGCATTCGAGATTCTGTTTATATTCTTCAGGCTACAGTAGAAGCCCTCGAACTAAACTTTGAAGATTTTCCAATCAATAAATCCTCAATTCAACGTGTTCGGACGCAGATGAGAAAAAAAAGAGCTGCATCTATACAAACTGATTTCGGAAATGATGTTCCTGAAGTTGTTACTGTTCACTGGGATGGAAAATTACTACCTGGGCTTACCGTAAGAGCTTGCAAAGAAGAACGACTTCCTATCGTTATAACGTTTGGTAGTAAGGAACAACTCCTTTCTGTTCCTAAGCTTGAAAATTCTTCTGGAAAAGAACAATCTGCAGCTGTTTATCGAGCAATAAGTGATTGGAACCTTGAAAGTAATGTACAGATAATGTGCTGTGATACAACAGCATCAAATACCGGACGCTTCAATGGTGCGTGTGTGCTTTTAGAGCAGATACTTGAAAGGGAATTGTTACTTTTTGGGTGTCGACATCACATTTATGAACTTGTTTTGAAAAGCGTATTTGAAACTAAAATTCGGCAGGTAACAATAAGCCCAGACATTCCCCTTTTTAAAAAGTTTCGAGAAAATTGGAAAAATATCGATTCTTCTACTGTTCAAACTTGCAGTGAGACTAAAAGAAAGCATTTCCGAGAAACAACAATAAACGAATTGCTTGGTTTTTATTCTGCTGAACTGCAGAAAACAATAGTGAGAGATGACTACCGCGAGCTTATTGAGCTTTCTGTCATATTTTTGGGAGGAAATAGTAACAAAGAATTGAAGATCCGACCACCAGGTGCAATGCATCAAGCAAGATGGATGGCAAGAGCAATTTATTCACTGAAAATATATTTATTGCAGTCCCAGCTTAAATTAAGCAAGCAGGAAAGGGAAGGGCTTGAAGATATTTGTTTTTTTATTACCACCACTTACGTTCGACCATGGCTTGGGTGCAATTTGGCTGTAAAGGCGCCATTTCAAGACTTGGGTTTTATAAAAGCCTTAAAAAACTACGAACGTATCGATTCGGCAATTTCAAGTGCAGCCTTAAATAAATTTTGTCAGCATTTATACTATTTTACCGAAGAAACAGTACTTCTATCCCTTTTCGATGACAATGTTGATGTTGAAACAAAAACAAGGATGGTTAACAATTTAACGAATGATGGTTCTTTAGATAGCTTCAAACGATATGTTCCTTCAAAGGATGAACTGCGATGTTCATTATATGGTATTTTTCCTTAAAACTTTTGCATTAAATCAAGTTTTTAAAACAAAATTTCAATTTTATTCTAGATAAAACCCTCGAACAATTTGTGACCGTCAAGAGTAAAAATTTGTTTTCTCGGTTAAAAATAAATGACTCTTTCCTTGAATTGGAACCTTCTGAATGGGAAGAAAATAGTTCATACTCACAAGCGAAACTTAAAGTTCTACAACTGAGAGCTGTAAATGATACAGCAGAAAGGGCGGTTAAGCTGGTTCAAGACTTTCATGGACTTATTACAGCGGATGAAGAACAGAAGCAGTTCCTTTTACAATGTGTGCAGGAGCATAGAAAATTGTATCCTGACTGCAAAAAGGAAACATTAAAAAGGAAATATCCGCTTGAAATATAAACTTTTTTAATAAGTTGAATTAATAATTAATATTTATTTAATAGTATTGTCTCAAACTGAATAAAAACAAAAAAATCAATGCACACTCAAAATTGGTCCATACTAATTTGCCTTCTTATCTTTGAAGTCAAGTCGGGTAGGGTTCCTATATGGCTACGAAGCTAAGATTTTGTGTATAAGTAGATCTAGGAGGTACGAACAAAAGGAGAGGGTGTGCGTTACAAAAAAATAAAAAAAATTAAAAAAAATCATATAAGGGACACCCTAATATACATATATCTTTTTTTCTCTTTTTTTTATGAACACTCGTTTACCCGCACTTTTATTAATTTATATGTATATATATATAAAGAAAGAAAATCGACTTACCCGTTCTTCTGCTGTAGTGGCCACTGCTGCTGGAAGGCTAGGGTCGATGAATAATTTAACGTCGGTTATCAGGTTTACGAAATTGTTCACTGGGGTTCTTCGAACAAAAAAATTTAACTAAATTTATTTCACGTCTTCCGAAACGTATCTCATCAAAAAATGTTTGGCTTTAATTAATCGTTGTTATCACCACAATTTTAATTTAAAGTGAAAATTAATGTTTAAAACAAAAATAGTCAACATTTTAAATAAAAAAAATAGATGTAAAAATATATATATGTATGATGGTGGTCGAACTCGGTGCTTCTTTTGTCGGCGCCTAGACACTCTAGGCTACCGGGCTTCTACAGCTTGGATGTGCTGAATGCTGATGATGCGTCCGGCCACGCAATCCTGTGGGGTTTCTTTATGATAGATAGTAGATTTATAGATAGATTCTTTATTTCATATTAGGGTTTTACAATATAACTTAAGAATAAGGACATGGCAATACTGCCGTCTGCCTGAGAGTACATTTCATAATAAAAAATGAAAAGAAAAATATATAAAAAGATCAATGTAGAAATTAATAAATAGGTTAATGAAATAATAACAAAATAAGTACAAAAATACCATTTAAAATAAAAGCTGAAAAAAAGATTCCATTTAGATATGCATATAAACATTTTCCAATTTTAAAGTGATTTGAAACACAAAAATAATAAACAGTTTTTGAATAGTTAAAAGGTTGAATAATAAAGCTTCACATAATTAGAAGTTACAAGAAACAGTTTCGATAATTAAGAGCTTGTTCACAAAACCTACCTTGCCAATCCGTTCAGAATTCCTATCAATTGTATTCTGGAGAGGACGCTTTGATGGAAGTAAAGTCTTCTGATTTCCTGCAAAATTGGGCACACAGCTATGCAGTGAAAAACATCATCGCGCTCGAATCTATTACAAAAATTACACAAGATTGGTAAGTCTGAACGATGAGGGACATAATTTAAGCTAATAATTTCCACTCTTGCTCGAAAAATGGTGCTTATGACTTTCGCAGGGTGTTCCATTTTAAAATAATTGTTAGCTCGAAGTCGATGATTTAATTCATTGTATATAAGCCTTGTTGATGAAGCCGCCGCGCGACTTAGATGTTGAACGTATATTTGTTCATCAACCTTTGCTATTACATTAGCAAATATCTCACTCCAATTATCTAAATTGGATTCAGTCAGATCAAATTCGAGGCCATGAGAGGTTGCTAGATCACTCCATTCTTTGAATGGTGTTGAATTTGTACGCAGTAGGTAAGCCATAATCGATTTGTGAAGACTTAAACCAGGATTTTGCTTGGTCTTTATCAAGAAATCGGAAGTTACTTTGAGGTTTCGAATGTAAATTGGGGTAATACCTGACTCGACGTGGATAGCATGTGTTGGGGTGGAGTTCGGTAAACGAAATAAACGTTTGAAGAAGAACCTTTGAATCAATTCGAAATCCTCGAAATACTTATAACCGAAAACTTGGACTCCATAACACAAACAAGCATTGGTAGTAGCTTCGAACACACGGTATTTGGACCCTAAGTCTATGTATATTTTGGTTTGCAAAGAGGTTTGGCCACATCACGTTAAGTGCAATTTTGGCTTCCTTACACTTTTCCTGTACATGTTTTGCAAAGCTAACGTTTGAAGAGATCAGCACACCCAAATACTTGAATTCATGTACTACCTCTATGCGTTCACCATTCAAAAGCCAGTTTTCAACTCTTGACCTCTTACATTTCCGAGCTTCAAACACCATCATTTTTGCTTTCATAGCGTTAATTTTCAAATCCCAGGTGTTGCAGTACTTCTGAAGCTTATTTATTTGGAGTTGAAGAGAGGAAGGGTTATCAGCCAACATAACCAGATCATATGCGTAGAGAAGCACTTTTATATGAGTGTTGGAAATACTGACTCCCCCAGGCAAGCACTCACTAATGTCGTCGATAAAAAGAGCAGAGAAAATTGGGCTCAGAATACATCCCTGAGGAACACCAGCAGAAGTTTCGAACCAATTCGATGTCTCAAAGCCATCCCACACTGCCGCACTAGTTCCAATCAATAAAGATTCATACATTGTCAAAAATTTCTTAGAAATACCAACGGAAGCCATTTTTTAGATGAGAGGTTGACGATTGACAGTGTCAAAGGCTGCTTTAAAGTCTTTTTTTTCCTTGGGTAAATTTATTAGCTATGCTAAACAAAGCAAAGATGTGGTCAAACGTTGAGAATCCAGCGCGAAAACCGGCTTGAAATATACTCAAACGTTGGTTTGATTCTATCCAGTTAGAGATCTCCTATACAAAATCGTAGCAAATACTTTTCGAATGGAGTTAAGTATTGAAATACCCCTATAGTTTTCTGGGAAGTTTACATCCCCCTTTTTAAAAATTTAAATGATAAGAGCTCGCTTAAAGCTTTGCGGAACGCATGCATTTTCAAACAAATGATTGTAAAAGAATAGTAGATGATGCTTAAATTCTGACGTTGAGTACTTAAAAAACTCGAGAGGGATACCATCGTTACCAGGTGACTTATTGTTTTTCATTGAAGATAAAGCAAAAATTAATTCATCTACAACTATTGGGAAATCAATCTCCTCGACAATTGGGTTGGGCAAGGCGTAGTGGAACGATTGCCGTTCGCAACTAGCTGTCAAAAAAGATTGAAAGTGAGTGGCGAGAAAGTCGGCTTGTATTGCACTACCCGTTAAACGATTGTTACCACGAAGTTCTCTCACGCTACTCCAGAAGGTTTTTGAGTCTTTACATTTTTCCAAGTTTCTAGCTAGGTTTCTCGTGTAGTTTAACTGCTTATTCTGACAAACTTGCTTATATGTCTTATTAGCTTGTAAATAAGCGGATTTGGAACATTCAGTATTTGACTTCCTAAACAAGTTAAGGTAAGAAAATACTTTTTTACGGAGCATGCTACACTCGTAGTCAAACCATTTGCAGTGGGAAACTAATTGCTTATTGCAGCGATTTTGAGAAGTGGAAGACTTAATAGCCTTCAAAAAGTTATCTACAACAAGTTCAAGGGGAGCTGAACCTGGCGAAAGAAGTGAATCTATATTTCTGTTTAACCGAAGCTGATATAAATCTGCCTTATGAGGTAGCCATCTAAGTTTATTCAGATTACTAGTCCCCGGGATAGGGGCCTCTTGAACAAAACTTGCACTAGCGACGATTGGAAAATGGGTCGAAAAATTTGCTTCCACCACTTTAAAATCTTCAACTACCTGAATCCAATCACCAGAGACTGCGCAAATGTCAATAACTGAACTTCCTTGGCCACTTAAAAAAGTCAGTTCACCATTGACGTCTGAGTTTAACGAACCATTCAATACACAATAACCAAAACTTTCAAAGAGCCTTTCAAAAAGCCTACCATTGCTAGTGGCTCAACGTATGAATTTTGAAAAAGTCAAATTCTTGAATTCAAATCACCGATTAACATTACATTAGATGAGTTAAAAACATTTAAAAAATCGTTCAGCTCGTTAAAATCATTCAACCAGTTATTACAGTTTAAATAGAGTGGCACAATATAGTGACTTTTCCTGGTACTACTACCATCTATTTGAATAACTGCTTTATTATTTATTTGCCTAAAATTAACAAAATTATTGATTATACTTTTTTTAATACCACGTATAATACCTCCACTAGCTCTACCATGAATATTATTCCTAACTGCAGGAATATAGCTGGTATTAAAATTTTTAAAATATTTAAAAGTTTCGTTTTGTTGCTTCTTCCAAGAAGGTTTCAATCAAAATAATTATATCATATTTTTGAATTAGATTAAAAAAATCAACTAATAATAGTTTATTTTTAATGCCAGCTATATTATAACTTAAAATTTTTAGTTTAGTGGAATTAGTACATTTACTTGATACTAGCCGACCCGTGCTCGCGTTGCTTCGCAAATTGTAACCACGAACATTTTTGAATATTGGTATTAGCATATGAAAAAATTTCTCAATGGGACTGAGCATATTTTCTACAATAATATTAATTTTAGTTTTTAATCAAAAAACACTTCCTTACCGAAATTAACACTTTAGAAAAAAAAACTTAAGTAAAATATTACGTAGTAAAGGCCAAGCTGCACGTGAAAACAAACAAAATACAAAACCATTTCAATTTTTTAGTTGAAAACAGAACGAAATTTTTGTCTATTTTCTTCTTTTCTTTCTTTTATTCATACCTAGAAACATTTTTTTGCAACCGAAAAATATAGTTTGCGGTAAAAAAAAAATAAATTTGTGTTTTTAATGTTCTCATACATCTATAGGTATGCGTGTGTAAATATCCATAGACACATTTTTTTATTCATCTGCTCATGTTGAGTGCAGTGCAACTGACTTAACCTACCTACATTTGTGTGCTCTTTTTATCGACGTCATTGTAAGTACCTTCTTTGAGTTATTTGTAAACAAAATTTTAACTTAATTTCAGTTTTATTGTTCGAGGAAGTGATACAAAATTAGTTATTCAAGCTATTATAATAGAACTTTTTTTATTTTTAAATTGGAAGAATTATAATCTATTCACTTCCTCGAACCAGAAAAATAAAAAAGATCTAATTGTTCTTTAGATAAATCGGCATTTCATGTGCACGGCACTGTTTATTTATTTTTATTAAATGTCCATAGTAACTTAAAAAAAAAGAGCCCACACTACTCAGCAATGTGACGGCCCTGACGATAGAATTAGAGAAACAAAAAAACAATGTGTGTGTGTAGGTTAGTTGATGAACTATACAATACAGAAAAATTGAATATGTAGGTAGCAAAAACACTCTATTACCAAGGCCGGAATCTTTCGTACGTTTCACTCTCCAAAACCCGTTTGTTTACATCGTTGTACTTGTAATTTTGACAATTAGTCCATGAATAGATGTGAGCACAAAAAAAAAAACGATGCCGTGGGCTAGCGGCACTTTGCAAAGCAAAATCAAAATGGAGGGGTTAATAAGTTTTTTTCAGGTTTTTTTTTTTACTTTTTTCGATGAAAAAGTCAGTTTTAAGCTTTAATTTTGCAGTCATTTTGTGGATAGTGAACCAATGTACCTTTTTGTCTTGAAAAAAGCATGTTCAACATCAGTTTATTATAATTAATTCACTAATTTACAGTAATCACTACGAAATTCTTTAAATTTCATAATAATCCCCGGATTTTTGTATCAAAGATGCGTTCGAAGAACCATCAATTTAAGGGTGCGAGTGCAATTTTTGTATTGAATTCTAATAAATTTTCGTTAACGAACGGCCCAAATATTTTGTTTGCAAGTAATTAAAATCTGTATCAATTTAATTAATCCAAGTATATTTATAGTTTGTATATTTAAAAAAAAGAGTTATAATCGAAAAATATCTTATCCATAACATTCTTGATTGATGGAAGCATACATGTATTTGCTATCAAAAAAAAACTATGCATCAAAGGAACACAAATGTTTTAAAAAAGTAATCAGAACGATTATAGCGAACCTGTTGAATAAATGCAGAGCAAATAAAATGTAAATTTTGACATATATCACAAAATGAAAACGTCTTAAAATCGTTCTGAATTCATGCACAACTAATTCAATAGAACATGTAATCGTCATAAATGTTTATTGTTGACGTACAGAAGTTTTTTTTAGTGAATTTCCACAGTTTAACGCAAAATATAATTTTCATTCATTCCTTAAAAATGTTTAGTTACCAAAGTTCAAGTTTACTTATTATTGTTTGAAAAGTATGTTTAGTAAAAATGCTGCTAATAATAAAAAAAAATTAATGAGTTTTGCGTATGTATATGTTTTTGTTTTTCGTAATATAATAAATACTACCGTAGATTACATTTTATAAATGCAGAACATAGAAGAAAATATACATAAACAATAGTTTTCAGATGTAAAGCAGAGGTAAGTGTAGAAAAATATTTTTGAGAAAGCCAATAATATTTTAAATATGTTCATTAAAGAAATTTCCGCTTCGGCTAACCTTCATCAACTTTTTAGAAAAAAAATTAGCATTAATAGCAGCCACTTATTTCATAGCATAATTAATTTTTCAGATTGTAAAATGTCTAGAAATTTTCATACGCTACAAAATTCGTAATTTTATGCGTAAACATAGAAGATAACATTATTTAGTCAAGAAGTATGGATTTTGGCGCGTATATCGTTTTTTTTCTATTGGGTGTTCGGTTTCCCCATACTGGAATAAAAAAAAGTTACTTAAATCTATTTATTGCATTCATTTAGTTGGTATTGTGTGTAAACATATTGCCTTTTTCTATTCCTTAAAGATGCTTTACACAAAGCAACTTATTTTTAAAATATGGTTCCCTCAAATTTTTATTCCAAAATCTAACTACAAACAAAATTCCAACTCTAACATAGTCCCTTAAAAAGAAATTTTCAGGAATATTTCTGCAACAAACAAAACTAAAATTTGGTCTTGCAACTACCGAACTGCTTAAATGATGAAAATACTAATCTAATTGAGGAATCTGAACTAGCTAAAATTGGCAATGCAACGTCACAAGTATGCTTCTCGTAGCATTGTCTGTACAAAAAAATACGGAGGCATCCGCCTATTGTTTCCACCTGAACTTCTAACGTCGCCAAGAAAATGCTCTAAACAAACTACACCTGGAAAAATTTTCTGTTTTGTTGTTTTACAAAGTATTGAGTTACACTTTTGTCCATTTGCAATAACTATACTTAACCGGTTGCAGCGCATGTTGCGTTCGCAAATTATTTAAGTAAACAAAATAAATAATAATAAACTAATAAATCATTAAATAAAATGTATTTGGTCAATTTTATTTTATTTAATATACATTTACAACATTTATTTGGATTGAAATTAAAAAGCTATACAAATCTTCCAATTTAAGACCATGTCAGCACTTCAGATTCTGTTGGTTAGGATTGTTTAGTTTTTGAACGAGGCCATTAAACATTCAAAATGAAGCATTTAGATGGGGCTGATTACTATAATGAAGCGTTTTGATGGGCCGAAACACTAAATGTGAGAATGTGTTTGGTTTTTTGCATCATTTCACGCACACTTTCTCACATTTAGTGCTTTCTAGCTTGTAGGCAAACCGAAATGTCAGTCTGAGATTCCGGTCTTGGTAATGGAGTGTTTTTGGTAGGTATAGGTAGGAGAAAAAAAGTAACTATTAAATGGAACACATATTAAGAGAGAAAGAGCATGGGAAGAAAAGAAAATTAAAAATGTTGGAATGATAATGAAATATAACAAAGCAGCGACCTCGCGATTGTGATGGAATCTAATTTCCTGGATAAAATAAATTCAAAAAGTTTATAATTTTATGATTTGTTTTTATTTATTTCTCAGGTTGTATGTTTAGCTTAGAAGTGATTTTAGGCTTAAAATTTGCGCAACAATATTGACTTTATGAAGCAATCTATGAAGCTAATCTTTGTCAATTATTGTATAGGTTTTAAGATATGAGTGGTTGTATAAGTCAACTAATGAAAAAAAATGGACAAAAAATGTAAAATTAATAATATTTAAGTTTGACAAATAATTAATGAAAAAAAATTAAAGCCATAAACACTCTCATAACAATATAGAAAATAATAAAATATATTTAAAATAAATCGGTTGACTACTTTCTGAGATCATGCGTTACGAACTTTAAAATGGTTTCGCTTTTATATAATAGTATAGATATAGAAGTATAGATATAGATATGGCAGACGGCACTGGCTTCCTATGACAGGTTCATATGAACTGCAGGTGGAGGCGCTGATGATGGTAAAGGGTCAGTAGTATTTGCTCCATCGCCGCTGTCAAAATAAACAAGTGCCTGGTTTCCAAATTGTTGTTGTATAAACTTCATCTCACTTGATGTTTTAAAAGTCAACCCACGAGCAAATTTGTTTTTAAATAGTTTGTCGTCGATTTGTAATTTATCACCTCTTACATAGACTTTAGCTGCTGGATTTAGTGCGAGAAGTGTTGATCTTATTTCGAACAAGGTCTGCCTTTTTTTCGGTACTGCATTGATTGTTCGCGGTGTACACTTTTCCCAGAACCTTTAAGTTGTTTTGACGCCAAAATAATTTTTTGAACAGAATCGGATGATTCCAGTTCCAAAAGTACTGTCGCTCTTTTTGTTTTTGTGTTAAGTATTTCCCGAGCAGATTTGACCAAAATATCACCACCACCTTTTACGTCGAGTTTCTTTATGTATTATCCCTTTTTCAGGAAACCTTATAGATTCTTTTATATATCCTTCAGGATATCTTTCGGGAGCTGATTTAAAAAAAAAATGAATCCTAAATCGAAGCAAAAAGTACAGATATGCAGTGTATATATGCTTCTACGTGTAACTTTACATATATTTATACATATTCATAAATGTAAATTGTGTTAAAATTTTACCTTATGAGTTGGATAATTCTTCTTTTATTTATTCTTCCTTTATTTATTGTGTCACACCAATTGGAATTTTAAAACAAAATTTCCGTTAAAAAAAATTTAACACTTTAACTTATATTCACAAATTTAATTTTGGTCATATGACCGACTGTGACTTTGAGGATGCTTCCTTTAGGCTTTCAATTTTCAAAAAGAGTCTAGGCTTCCTAGCTAACCTGCGGACTACCCATTTGCATATTTTAGAGAAAAGCTCCTATCCCGTTGATGGTTCTCCAACTCACCAGCACACGAATCCCAGTCTCTATCTCGCGCTTCTGAATCTAGCGCGGATTGATCTCTTCTTGTAAAGTGGAAAAGTTGCTTCTTAGAAACTTTACTCAACCTACATAAGCTTCCTAACCAACATTTCCACTTTACCGCCTCCGTATCTGCAACGATTGCTATCTTGCTATCTGGTAGTAAGTTTTGCCTTCTTTTTGTTGCATGGGATACCCGGTTTCGATTAATTTGAAATTGAGCTAGGTAACAAAATTGTTGTAGCATATTTAAAAGCTTAATGAAAAGTAGGTAAGATTTTAAATTTTGGCACGTTATTTTTGTAATCCTTGAACATGGTGCGAGTGGTATAAGGAAAGGTTATAGAAGTCATAAGAGGACAAACCGCTAAACATTGGTTTTTAATGCGATTATGATGCGAAAAAAACTGTACTTGGTACTTTCCAGGCCCGGGAGCCTTTGATTGCAGCTAGTGGAATATATCGATCTTGATAAGGAATTCCACACAGAATGGGTCTTAATGAATGTTTGTATTTTATTGTGTCTTCGAAAGTTCATGATTATTTTTGGTTACAAAAAAGACACAAAATTGAAAACAACAAAACATTCAGCTTTATTATGTTATCGACCATTAATTTATTTGATAAATTGATAACTTCTACCGAACAAAATATTAAGTTAAGATTATGAGCCTCAGTTAAATGCCCAATTTCGGACGTACTGTAAAGTATAGAGATTCTTCTTTTGTTACACAACATGAATGTGGAATGCTTAAACAGACTCAATGTCCATCGATATCCCCTTTTTTATCATATCCCCTTTTCCTAACTAATCGCATTGTGTTTAACCATTTTAAAGGTATTCTATTAATATCCAATTAATTGCGCTTAATTTAAAGCTGTTCTAAAAATTGAAGGTTTTTTATTGAACAAAATTAAGATACTTTTTCTTTTCTAATATTTTTTTTTGCAATAGGAGTAGTGCTGAGACTGCCAAAGGCTGTATAGGCTTGATGAAGAAAATGGAAACATCTGGATAAAGGCCTTCGTACAAACACATGTCGGGCTAACAACAGAATCTGGTGTTTAATGAGCAAAATGCGTTTCAATTAACATTTTATTTTAATTGAGTGCTTTTTTGTGTTAGTGTTATTTATAGATCTTTAGCCTATATATATCTATTTATCGTATTATGCAACCATAATTTCTATTTTTTACAATATACAGACATTTCAAAAGTAGGACTATGTTATGAAAAGTCTTTATAATCTGCTGGATTTTCTTGGCACAAACACAATTGATAACAGACAAATCTAACAAATATATTAACTCGTCACTTGGATCTATTCTGTTTTATGATATTTTTATGTAGATTAAACAAACTAATAAAAGGCTTTTCATTTTTAAAGTCTTCTTTATTATTTATAATAAACTCGACTCGTATTAACAAAACAAATTACCTGCTATTCCCTCCAACGCAGCCAACATTTCTGTGTTGAATATTGGTTGAAAGTGCACTGTTATATTCAATGATTTAATGTCAACATTCGAATCTGTATTTCAGAGAGATCTAGTTAAATATCATAAGGATGTTGGAAAAAACAATCGCACCTTCTTTAAACTTTTCGAACAACAATTTCACATAAGCACGGTTTCCAGGAACACGATATATACCTTTGGAGACTAAGCCTTCGTCTCTTCTACTCTGAACGTCGAACTTGTCGAGTTGTAGAAGCTGATCAAGGTCAATGATTCTCGAGAATTTTCTCCAGATGAGTCCTGAAACTAAAGGACGTTCTTATCCCTCTACCTTCCCAGAATCATCATCCATTCCCACATAAACAAAGCATACCAGCCTACGTTTATGTCACCAACTCCCATCCCACCTCTCACGTTGTAATGGCGAAAAAGCTAGACAGCGCTCCTATCTCCTATGCTCCTTCTCACTCTAGGTAACCTAGCTGAATTGCTGTTACCGAATCCCAATCTTTTCCTTACATATCAGAATGATGAATTAACATCAACTGATTCCTCACCCTATCTCTTCCTCCCCTACCACCCCTCATCTTTATTGGGCTGGATCTAAGGTATTAAACGACCCGTGCCGATGATCAGCCTGGCTGGGGGCCCAATTCAAAAATAGCCCAGTCTCTAACGGAGTATCCGGATACCTGGCGATCTCCGGATTAACTAGCCTTATCTGTACATGCGAATCTCTGTGCAGACGGACCTCTTTTCTTCGCAACTCGTGGGATCAAGATGAACAAAACAAAAAACAAAAATGTAAAGAATGATGAGACCGGTATCTCTTCAGGACCGGGCGGCAGTTTGGCGTCAAAGCCTGTTGCCGTATCTCTTGCGGCCAACACAGAGAAGGGAGTAGTGGCTAACCATGGACCCTCCTCTGCAGTTGGTAGAAACGAGAGTAGAAAGGTAGCGATACCTAATTTCAGTAGTGGCAGGGTTGTGAAAAATGGCCCTACCACTACTAATGAGAGTACATCCAGAAATGGAAAGGGGAAACTCTCAAAAAGCCAATATAGATAAAGTCGGCAAGCGGCGAAAATTCTAAAGGCCTCTGGTGCATCATCGGGGGCTGAAAGGACACCGCAGCAAACTGTAGTATTGCAAGAATCCGGAATTCAATAATTAATAATAAAACAAATAATAATTGCGAGTGTCAGCATGACTCAGTGACCAACTTAAATAGTGACGATTCATATCGCACCACTTGAACCTTTTCTAGTGCATTGCCCGAGTAATGTATGACACAATTGAGTTCGGGCCTTCTTGCTACGCTTGCACTTTCCACTTAATATAATTGTGTATAGATAAGTATATATAAGGTGAAAATAATATTAAATAAAATTCATTCAGTATCCATCAACTGAACATCATTGTGTATCTGAGTTTTATTCCGCCAATTCTATTACATGGCGATCCTGCCAGACACAGTACTCGAGAAATGGAAGGCGCTAAAAAGAGTAATTACCCTGGCGCCCATCAACCGGAGAGGGGATCCGATTCCGAAGTGTTGAATTGAGAATAGGACCATTTCCCCTAACAATCGAAGAATATAAACAACGTCCACATACAGCAAAGGAGAAGAAAACACCAACATCAACGACAACGACACCAGCAAAAAGAAAGAGGACGAAAACAATTTAACAAAGATGAGCGATCGCAGTACTATACAGAGAATTAAACCTAACAATTTCAACAAATACAAAAAGAAATAAATGATAAAATTCTGGCAACCTCACGGCTGCTTATTTATTGGCAAACATTTTTGCCTTTAAATTTGATAAAATGAAAATTTAAAAATGGGTTGGGGACAATCTAAAGCCGAAAACCCAAATGCAGATGTTATACACACTAATAAAGTCGCAGATCACACCAGTCATTTAAATGACAGTTGGTGGTTTTTATTAATTTTTATAATAATATCTAGTGTAAAATTATTTATAAAATTGTAATCAACACACAATAAATGAAAAAAAAAAGATGCACCCAAAACGAAGGGGTTTGTAAACTGTAAAACTATAAACATTTTTTTTCTTTTTATAATTAGCGAACACTAAAAGGGTTTTTTATACCTTTAATATGCCAAGGACACAGTGTGAGCATTAGGAAAGGAGGGAAGGGTTGGATAGGAGGTGTCGGTGTACATTGATTTTGAACTCCTGAACATTGCAATGATAGAGAAAGATAGAGCAATGATAGAGAAAGATAGAGCGTGGTGTTCCACATTCGCGTATTATTATTATTATTATTATTATTATTATTATTATTATTATTATTATTATTATTATTATTATTATTATTATTATTATTATTATTATTATTATTATTATTATTATTATTATTATTATTATTATTATTATTACTATTATTATTATTATTATTATTATTATTATAATTATTATTATCATCATCATCATCATCATCATCATCATCATCATCATCATCATCATCATCATCATCATCATCATCATCATCATCATTATTATTATTATTATTATTATTATTATTATTATTATTATTATTATTATTATTATTATTATTATTATTATTATTATTATTATTATTATTATTATTATTATTATTATTATTATTATTATTATTATTATTATTATTAATTATTATTATTATTATTATTATTATTATTATTATTATTATTATTATTATTATTATTATTATTATTATTATTATTATTATTATTATTATTATTATTATTATTATTATTATTATTATTATTATTATTATTATT